>CM038488.1:5733263-5752129 GCA_021464305.1 Kandelia obovata
TTCTGCTCTGTGTCAGGATGCAGGAGTGCATACTAGTCCTTCAGCAGAGCCTTGTAAAGTGGCTAATAATAACGGCTTAATGCTGAAGTAAACTAAGAAGCAAGCAGGCCATACAAATATCGCGATTTTGAAATCCGACTGATCCAAGAAATGGAAGTATGCAGACAACCATACGGAATAGAAGTAAACCTAACTCGCCATTGAGGTTTAGAGAAGTGAAATAATTCAGAATTTGGAGATATTCGTGTTTGATTAGACTGTGTTCAATTTTTCGAAATCCCACGTCATAAAATTTCATATTAAATAATTGCTTTTCTTAATTAACTTTTGCTTCTCAAAATCAAATGGAAAAAAAGAATTTCCAAATGTGTATCTTAGTAGTAGGTTCAAAATATTTATTAAAATATCTAACTAAAGATTATTATTATTATTATTACTGTTATAATTCAAAAGCTCTGACATGACTAACATTGATTAATGGTTGTTTTATTCCTTTTTGTGCTGGTCCAACTAATTTTGATATTATTATATGACTAGAGTTAAATTATTGATAAAATTTAATCAATTTTAATATTATTGTTAATTAATGATAAGAATGATATTAAATAACTTTTAATTAGTATACTTACTGACTACAATAAATTGAAATATATATAATACTAAAATTATAATAAATAAAATTTAATTATTTAATTTTTACTTGAAATAGATAATTTTCTAATGTCGATCAAGGTTAATAATGATTGTGTCTTCTCTTCTCAAATTAAAACGCACGGCATCAACTTGCTGTAATTTGGCAGCCCACCCAGACGGACAAAAGAAAAAATGCCTTTGCCGAAGACTAAATAAGTCAAATACCAGAGCTTCCTGAATTCTATTTTATTTGGATATTAGTTTGTTGATTTTCCAATCAAGTTGCAGTGCTAATGGATGTAGTTTTCGTATCGTTTCCAACTGCACAATTATATGGAATAATCATGGATCGATTTCCATAAAAAGTTGAGGTAAGGTAGGCCAAGTAACAATCCCAATTTTAGTATTAAATAATGTTTTTGCTTAAAATTTTTATTTTAAATTCTTTTTAATCTATTATTTTCTTCTCTCATGCTACTTTGGTCTTCATTGTTTTTTAAATATAATATATATTTTTAATTTTCTGTTACTATTAAACTAACTTTTATATTACAAATATTCGGTAAAATCTGGTATTATTAGCTCCTTTAATTTATTTTTACTAACAAGGTGGTGTCTAAATGTCTCACAAATTAACATGATCAAAATCTAATTTCGTGATATAAAATTATTTATATACAATATATGATATTATAGTAAGAAAATAAAAATATTAATTTTTTAATAATATATATATATATATATTAATTTTATTTATTTTATTTGTGTTAAAATTTGAATTATTGTTAATAAAATTAGTTATAAAAGTGATTATTATTTTTAGATATTTTTAAATAAAATATTTTTTCATTTTCCTACTCAATATTTGTCGAGATGAACTTAAATATACAAATACTAATATCCAATAAATGTCTTATATGCGGTACACGTACCACTTGACTTGTGAGAACAGGACCAGTATGACATATATTTACAAGCATTCAAAACAGAAACTTTATAGCCATGATAATGAGATTTTATGCATGACGTGTTTCTCGTGCGAAAATTTAGGATTTGAGCTAAAGTTGAAATTTTGGGTCCAGTCCGAAGTTCTATCTGTTTTCTTTTTCTCCTCTATACAACACTTATCCAACGATACCCAATTGCATATACAAATCAACTTCTCTCCCTTTGACTTATTTTTGGTTTTTTAAAATAATGTTTATGCGTTGATTTTTGTTGAGCATACTAACAGAAGCAAAGGGGTCAGCCGTTCTAATTATTAACAAAATAAACTTAGATACCTGACCACGTTCAAATAATTCGGCCCTGTCGTTGGTCGCCAAAAAACTGAAAAGCAAAAAAAAAAAAAAAAGGGTGGGTTGCTTGTCCCATCTTTGAACCCAAAAGAAAAGCGAATTTGAGATAAACAGAGACGGGAGTTTTGCTGGTATAAATCATGTATTGTACACCACAAAGTGAAAGTTGGGTTCTTTGCATTTTGAGTGTGATAAGAAATAGGACATAAGGCTGCTGGCTTGGCTCGTGTTTGCAAATAATTGTGTTCATCCCTACAATCCTAAGAGAAGTACAATTTCTAGAAAGCCACATGGCAATACAAGAGCTTGGACGGTGTCCAATCCAGACCACGACCATTTTGCACGTAAAAGGTTAGACAAAAGAAAACCATCATAATGATTCATTTCGAAGGACATTGGCTGGATTTATATGAAAGAAAATTCTTTTCTTTTCTTGGTTTTTATATCAAACATATACAAACGAGTACGTGCCCTCTAGCTTTGACGCCATTACCTTAACGCGTAAGCATGATGATAACTACTATTAGCCTTGTGACTTTATCATTGAATTAAGAAAATTTTAGGTCAAAATCAAGGCATCGGTTGTTTATGGATGCGCCGGCAGATCAATTGACAAATTGGAATAGTCTATAAGTTTGTCATTTGTTCCCAGAAGACAGCTTTTGGGATTATTTGTATCAGTGAACAGTATTCCTTTAAACCGGCAAAATCTCCAACGAGTGAGTTTGAGCCGATTGAAAGGAAAATTCTCCGAAACGCCATAATGAAGTAGAAAACGAACTGTTCATTGGTCTTCCTATCAGCTAACAATTGTTATTTTTTATTTTTTTTTCACTTGTTTCGTTAAAACAATTAAGAGAATCTACAAAGCCCACAAACCCATTTTCCATACGGCGTCTACAATTAAAAGTCAAAAGCCCTCAATCGACCATTCAAGAGCAGCCATAGACTTGTTAACTTTTGGAACAACAATAATGTCCTTGCACATTTCAAATATCTTGTGCCCACACCCACCCGTGTGCGTCATACCAAGCCACAAAACGGCCTATATAAACAAACCCTCCTCTTCGCAATCCTTCATTCAATCCATTCAAGTTGTACAAAACTCTCATTAGAGTTAGCAAACATACTTGGGCCATTATGGATAAGTTTCTTCTTACGTTTTTTAGTGTTTTTTTACTGTTTCATTGCTCCCTTATAGTATTTGTGCATGGTGCCACCATAAGTACGCCATGCAGCCGAACCCCTTATCCTGATGTGTGCAATCATTTTCGTATCGATGCCAATCTCGTGCAAAGCAATCGAATTCAAACCCCGTTTGCTTTCCGAGATCAATCTCTTCTTGTGACGATGAATCAAGCCATACAAGCTCACCAAAGTGTGTCTACCATGGACTTGAGTTCATTTGATCAAAAGGGCAAGCTGGCATGGGCCGATTGTTTTAGAGTTGTACGAGGACACGGTTGATCAACTCAGCCGTTCAATGAGCTCTAGCAATCCAGCTGACGCACAAACTTGGCTAAGTGCAGCAACTGCCAATCAACAAACTTGCCAAAATGGATTTATTGACTTCAATTTAGCCTCTAATTTGGAGTCTTTGCCATATATGTTAGGCAACTTCTCAAAGTTGATAAGCAATTCGCTGGCCATAAACAAGGCTACAATCTCCTCCTCATCTCCGAGTCCTGATCATTTTCATACTAGGCAAGGTAGTGGCCATCGAAGATGCTGCTGCCAATGGATTTCCTTGTGGGTTTCATCCGGAGATCGGAGGCTTCTCCAATCCACCGCATCATCAACAGCTGATATTGTGGTGGCAAAAGATGGGTCCGGCGATTACAATTCCATATCAGAGGCCTTGACTGCATCGGTGGAGCGACGGAGCGGGGCCAAAAGATTCGTCATCTACGTGAAAAAAGGTGTGTACGAAGAGAATATAGACATCAAGAAGTCAATGAAAAATTTAATGTTTATTGGAGATGGGATTGATGCAACTATCGTTACTGGTAGCAAGAACGTTCAAGATGGCTCCACAACTTTTCGCTCAGCAACCTTTGTAAGTTTTCCTTTTCTTTTGTTTTTTTTTCCCATAACTGTCAATTTAAAACTCTTCTAACTATATATATCTATCAATTAGAATCATTTCTTCAAATCATTTAGTGATGGCTTTGGTACATTTATTAACTCTTTTTGAAGAGGTATGAAATGATTCCCAATACCGATAACAAGCCTACAACAAATCAGAGATGACTACTTTGTACGTACGTGTAGGTGTCCATGCCCATGCAAGTGTAGATAATGACCTTATATGTGCAATAATTTTTGAAGCATATTATGGCCCTCCACACCTGTAAAAGTCTTTATGCAACCAAAGCATAACATTGGGATATAACCAAAGTAGACTTCAACTCATTGTAATTTATCTACTAAAAAATGGGACGGAAAATTAAATTTTAGACCTTCTCATGACACATTGTGGGATGAACATCTTAATCAATTATTTGTTTCCCTTTTATTATTCTTTTGACACTTCATAGTCAGAAATGGCAACTCAGCGTTAAAAATCGACTCATGTAATTGATATAACCATGAGAAAACATTTTGTGGGAATATGAAATTTTTTTTTTTTTCTCCAAACGAAAATCTCTTTTTGCTTACGCACGATATTTCTAATGTTCCCGCAGCTGTTTCCGGCGACGGGTTTATTGCAAGGGACATGACATTTGAGAACACCGCCGGACCCCAGAAACATCAGGCGTAGCCCTCCGATCCGGTTCCGATTTCTCGGTATTCTACAGATGCAGTTTCAAGGGCTATCAGGACACCTTATACGTGTATTCTCTCCGGCAATTCTACCGGAATTGCGACGTATACGGCACCGTAGACTTCATATTTGGAGATGCCGCAGTCGTTTTCCAAAACTGTAACATTTATATTAGAAGACAATGAGTGGCCAGCAGAACACCGTCACTGCACAAGGAAGGACGGAACCCAATGAGAACACAGGCATAGTTATTCACAATTCCCAGGTGGCGGCCGCGGCGACCTGAGCTCTTTTAAGAGTTATTTGGGGAGGCCATGGAAGGAGTATTCGAGAACTTGTGTCATGAAGAGCACTTTAGATGGGATAATCGACCCAGCAGGTTGGTTACCTTGGAGCGGAAGTTTTGCTTTGAGTACTCTGTATTATGCTGAGTACATGAATACTGGCGCTGGTGCTAGCACTAGTGGGAGGGTCAATTGGCCCGGATTTCACGTTCTGAAGAGCCCGGCGAGGCCGGAAAGTTCACCGTCGGGAGTTTTCTCGCGGGAGGTTCTTGGATTCCGGGAACCGGAGTCCCTTTCGATACAGGTTTGTAGGTTGCTTGTCAAGCGAAAGACAGGGAGAGAGAGAGAGAGAAAAAAAAGACCTTCATTACATAATATATTTTAAATTTTATTTTAATTATAACATGTTGTATAATGTATGTTTTTTTTGTATGTTAAAATGTATTGATTGAATTGTATGAAAAAAGGGGGATACAGAGGAAGGTGTAACATGTCAATTGGTATGTAACTTTTATATCTATTACCCAGAGTTCGTGAACCAGTGGTCAATATGTACATCTTCATACTGAAGATTCTTTGTAACAAATTTTTCAAGCCAAGAAAATAATTGTACCATCTTTGATTGTCATCTTGTAATAACAAAGGTTTTCTTTGTCTGTTTCTTATTTCATTGTCATTTTCAACTATTTTGGTTACATCCACCTCAACAACCCGAATTGACTGATGATGCCACCCTCTTCATTTGAGTTCACACTTACGGTGGACTAACAGCTGTCATCCATTCACTTAATGATAACATCAAATGATGCCCGTCAACCTATCCAACAAATAATATTGTATATGGGGGAAGAAAAAAAAAAGTACAATCAACTTGTTTGGTTTTCCTCTTCTTTCTTTTTTTGTTTTGCGAGTGAAAGCTATTTATTATTACACTAATGTGTTTTTTCTATTTCTAATATTTTCCTTTGAAAAAAATAAAATTATGTTCCACAAAAAATAGTAATCGGTAATAATATCGAAAAATAGTAATGGTACGTAGTGATTATCGACTAGAAAATAACGTTTCACCATACATTAGTCTAATTTGTTGGTGGAAAGCTGACCAGTTAACTCTAGTTTGCATCAATTTTAACTATAGACTTGCTGAGACTTGGATAGGAAGTGATTCTCGCACTACAATTGCATTGTAAAACAATTGTAAAGGAAGATCTTGATGCTTGGTCTCTGATCCTAATTAACTGGCTAGGATTTGTATTCATTTTTCATCATTCTTTTTGACCCAAGGATTTATAACTAGGCTTTCATCAAAAGAGCAACGTAGCTTGATGCAATGCGCATAAGAATTTTATTTCCTTGTCTCTTTGATTATGGAAAGGCATACAAAAGTAACCAATAAGGGAAACAATGTTTTGACCTTATTCTGAACTAGGATTCAGTACAATGCCGATCAAGCAACATGTTTAGCAAACTACCAGAAACTATAATTATGACTAGGTCTTTTCATTAGGAATATTCAGCAGAAGAGACTCCAGCAGCATATCCGGGCTGGGGTTCAATTCTCTTTCATACGTCACTGGAGCTCTACCCCTAGCATTAAGGTTCAGAAGCTAAAACTGATGCACAGCTGTATGTATATGGTGGGGAAGGGGTGCAGTGGATTTTACTTTGAATTGCACAGGACTGCACCAAGGCTACATAGGATTTGAAATGGAACCACAACAGAGGAAACGAGCCACTGCATGGGTAACGGTGATTAAATAATTCAAAAGAAAATTTGGGGTGTTAAAAGCCAAAACCAGGTTAGAAATTTTAACACAAGCAGTAGATTTCAGCACAAGTTCAAGCTGTTTCAAAAGAGAAACAGAAAATTGTCGTTGCAACATCAATACAGTTTCTGTAGAACAACATATCAATGATGGTCCCAACCCAATAAAATAACAGTACACCATTCCTTAAAGCAACATTGATAGAACTTGACAAGGGTAGGTGGTTTTAAGTAGTGCTTGAGACATACTCATTGACTTCACTAAGGGAAGATTGCAATTGAACCAAGTGGGCCGTCAGTTCGCTGGCTGCGCTTGCATCACATTCTGCAAGGGACAACAACCAGTCAGATTACTCCTAGTTTTAAGAAGGAAACATTAAAAAACAAAAAAACAAAAAAACAAATACGTCATAGTCAACGAGTATAACAGTGGCGACCGTAGGTAGCCCAATGCATGGGAACGTCTTCAACAGTCACAAGCTTTCCTCCGTCCGCATTTTCCTTGTTCTTGTAAGCTAGTATAGATAGCCAAGCAAGGACAGCGCATATTCTATCTCTCTAGCATATGTCGACCAAGCTGGTTCCAGATTCCATTATTACTGACAACATTCTATTATTAGATGATGATTCGAAGCACAAATGCTCCACTATGCAAAAGTTGACTGGTTCCAAAGCTTTCCTCCCCACAGATTGAGCATAATCCAGCATCCATCAGATATACCAAAAAACTTCCAGCCAGTGGGACCCAAAATTGAATAGCAAATAGCTAATTATGTAACCCAGCTACCAAGAGCGTAAATGACAATGATAAATGATGCCACGATATAACTCAAGGAATTTGAAATTCAAATGTTTTGGCAACAACATCCAGTGCAGCTGATGTTGGCATGCTCCTACAGGCAGCAATGGAAACATATCATTCTGAAATTGTGCGTAAATTTAAGGATGAATGGAGCCATTGCATAAGACAGAAAATAGAAGCAGAAATAAAATACAGCAGAGTGAACTTTAAATAGATCAATTATATTGCACAGAGAAGAGAGAAGCACGGAACATGCAACCCAATATTGTTGGGAGTCAACTTTAACCTAATCCCAATGGACCTGGGTTTCAGATACATAAAATAAATGGATTACTTTCCATGTAACACTATAACATAGAAAACAACATTAGTAAAAATTACATAGTATGGTTCTCCCTTGTAACAATGCATCTTATAAGTATATTCTATAAAGGATGCAGACTAGAGCGAAAATTTCCTAACTTTAAAAGACCTCCCTTTTAGGCCTACTAATATGTAAGCCTACAAAAGGACCTAATTATGAGAGAACACAACTTCATCAAAAGTAAACTTAAGTCACAGATTTAAATCAAAGAGAGAATTGCGATTAATGCATGAAAAAATCTTCAACTTACACACCTTTGGCGGACTAACAACTAAGTTAGCCCCCCCCTCTATTCTTATGCTCTTGTTATCCTGCCCTTTGACTCCTTTTTTTTTTTCCTTTTTCTTTTTGACTATTGCAATTTGTATGGAACAATGGAATCATGGCAACATATCTTTTCAAAATGTAATGCTTCAACAAGAAGAAAATTGCACGAATTAGCACCCTTAATGAGACATTTTTGTGTTTTACTTTGAGAAAGTTAATTGAAAGAGGAGAACGAAATATCAACCCTGCTTGCTAGAACTTCATCATATCATTTCTGACAGTACTTTTGTAAAAAGAATGGAGCTGAATTGCACTTCAGGGCCAAACCTTTTAAAAAAGTTAATATCAGAACTTGGATTATTAGAGAAAAAGGTGGTTTTAGTTTAGGAAATTTACTCTATTCCTCCTTGTTTGGCCTCTAAAGTCACAAGTTATGAGAAGGAAAGGAGAATCTTACACATTTCCATTAGGATTCTAAACAAGGAGAAAGAAACCTCACTGCCCGTACTTCCTTCTCTTTCCTTTGCATTCTTCATGGTATTGAAAGGCCAGAAGCTGGTCTTACAAATAATCAAATGTTATAAACACATAGAAACTCAACAAAGTCTCTAATCGTAAGAAAACAAAAACCAACTTAATTAATGTCAATATCCTAACATTCGATAAGTTTAACTGCAACAGTTAAAATAACGTACAATTTGGAACCAAAACATCAAAAAAGATGCTAACATTGTAAACAAACACACAATCAAGAGATCGACAAGCATAGGAGGCTGAAAAAAAAAAAAGAGCAAAGCGGTACAAGCAAAAACCTTGCTACTCGCTTCAGCCCAGCAGAGAAATAGGAGATGGCTTCAACTGCATTGGCAGCAATAATGGCAATAGAATCTGATGGAGTAACAAAGAACCTGAAAATTTATTAGAATTATAAATAGAAGATTTAGACAATAATGGTTTGCATAGAGCACTAAGTCTGAGGGTAACTTTTACCAAGAATCACATTACAATCTGCATCACCATCAGCAGCTGCACCAAATTCTGGTGGTTCAACATCAGAATTTGAATTGCCTGATCCCATGCGAGCAACCAACTCCCATGTGATCAGGATGCCCTCCTCCAAAGCCATCCTATTTGCAGGAATCAAATCCAAACATTTAATAAAAAAAAAAAAAAACCAAAAATCATAAATAGAAGATGCAACAGAAAGATGTTAATATTATAACAAAGTCACCAGAAACTTTGCAAGACCTTGGGTACACACCTCAGTAAGGAGCTCTCCTGTGCACCAAGCTCCTCTAAAAAGATGCGTTTTGTGTAAGCCCCAGCAACTCCATGTAGCGCATCATAGCTTCAAAATAATGGCTGCTAAACGATAATACATGATTCATATTATAAATCTCCCCTAACAGTTTAAATTTTTAAATGTAACAGTTTCTTGACATTAGTATCAAAGTTTTCATGACCAAGTGATCATAAGTTCGAATCCTGTTGCCTTCACGTTTACTTGTGAATTAATTATGAATTTCTGGGTTGTTCAAGTGAGCCTTAAAATTTTTAAGTAGAATGGTTTTTTTGACAATGACAAACAAAAGTCATCATGAAATGGATACCAAAACAGATATTAGATATGAAATAATTATAATAGATCCAGATGAAAAGCCAACTACATGCCAAAATGAGAAATCCCATTTTGAGATAAATCCAGATACTACTGCAGATCATTTAAGCAGATTGCATCCAGAGGGCACGGCATATACATTGAACTAATATATTTTTTCTTTCTTCTGCTCTGTGTCAGGATGCAGGAGTGCATACTAGTCCTTCAGCAGAGCCTTGTAAAGTGGCTAATAATAACGGCTTAATGCTGAAGTAAACTAAGAAGCAAGCAGGCCATACAAATATCGCGATTTTGAAATCCGACTGATCCAAGAAATGGAAGTATGCAGACAACCATACGGAATAGAAGTAAACCTAACTCGCCATTGAGGTTTAGAGAAGTGAAATAATTCAGAATTTGGAGATATTCGTGTTTGATTAGACTGGTTCAATTTTTCGAAATCCCACGTCATAAAATTTCATATTAAATAATTGCTTTTCTTAATTAACTTTTGCTTCTCAAAATCAAATGGAAAAAAAGAATTTCAAAATGTTATCTTAGTAGTAGGTTCAAAATATTTATTAAAATATCTAACTAAAGATTATTATTATTATTATTACTGTTATAATTCAAAAGCTCTGACATGACTAACATTGATTAATGGTTGTTTTATTCCTTTTTGTGCTGGTCCAACTAATTTTGATATTATTGATATGACTAGAGTTAAATTATTGATAAAATTTAATCAATTTTAATATTATTGTTAATTAATGATAAGAATGATATTAAATAACTTTTAATTAGTATACTTACTGACTACAATAAATTGAAATATATATAATACTAAAATTATAATAAATAAAATTTAATTATTTAATTTTTACTTGAAATAGTAATTTCTAATGTCGATCAAGGTTAATAATGATTGTGTCTTCTCTTCTCAAATTAAAACGCACGGCATCAACTTGCTGTAATTTGGCAGCCCACCCAGACGGACAAAAGAAAAATGCCTTTGCCGAAGACTAAATAAGTCAAATACCAGAAGCTTCCTGAATTCTATTTTATTTGGATATTAGTTTGTTGATTTTCCAATCAAGTTGCAGTGCTAATGGATGTAGTTTTCGTATCGTTCCCAACTGCACAATTATATGGAATAATCATGGATCGATTTCCATAAAAAGTTGAGGTAAGGTAGGCCAAGTAACAATCCCAATTTTAGTATTAAATAATGTTTTTGCTTAAAATTTTTATTTTAAATTCTTTTTAATCTATTATTTTCTTCTCTGCATGCTACTTTGGTCTTCATTGTTTTTTAAATATATATATATTTTTAATTTTCTGTTACTATTAAACTAACTTTTATATTACAAATATTCGGTAAAATCTGGTATTATTAGCTCCTTTAATTTATTTTTACTAACAAGGTGGTGTCTAAATGTCTCACAAATTAACATGATCAAAATCTAATTTCGTGATATAAAATTATTTTATTACAATATATGATATTATAGTAAGAAAATAAATATTTAATTTTTTAATATATATATATATATATATAATTTTATTTATTTTATTTGTGTTAAAATTTGAATTATTGTTAATAAAATTAGTTATAAAGGTGATTATTATTTTTAGATATTTTTAAATAAAATATTTTTTCATTTTCCTACTCAATATTTGTCGAGATGAACTTAAATATACAAATACTAATATCCAATAAATGTCTTATATGCGGTACACGTACCACTTGACTTGTGAGAACAGGACCAGTATGACATATATTTACAAGCATTCAAAACAGAGAACTTTATAGCCATGATAATGAGATTTTATGCATGACGTGTTTCTCGTGCGAAAATTTAGGATTTGAGCTAAAGTTGAAATTTTGGGTCCAGTCCGAAGTTCTATCTGTTTTCTTTGTTCTCCTCTATACAACACTTATCCAACGATACCCAATTGCATATACAAATCAACTTCTCTCCCTTTGACTTATTTTTGGTTTTTTAAAATAATGTTTATGCGTTGATTTTTGTTGAGCATACTAACAGAAGCAAAGGGGTCAGCCGTTCTAATTATTAACAAAATAAACTTAGATACCTGACCACGTTCAAATAATTCGGCCCTGTCGTTGGTCGCCAAAAAACTGAAAGGCAAAAAAAAAAAAAAAAAGGGTGGGTTGCTTGTCCCATCTTTGAACCCAAAAGAAAAGCGAATTTGAGATAAACAGAGACGGGAGTTTTGCTGGTATAAATCATGTATTGTACACCACAAAGTGAAAGTTGGGTTCTTTGCATTTTGATGTGATAAGAAATAGGACATAAGGCTGCTGGCTTGGCTCGTGTTTGCAAATAATTGTGTTCATCCCTACAATCCTAAGAGAAGTACAATTCCTAGAAAGCCACATGGCAATACAAGAGCTTGGACGGTGTCCAATCCAGACCACGACCATTTTGCACGTAAAAGGTTAGACAAAAGAAAACCATCATAATGATTCATTTCGAAGGACATTGGCTGGATTTATATGAAAGAAAATTCTTTTCTTTTCTTGGTTTTTATATCAAACATATACAAACGAGTACGTGCCCTCTTAGCTTTGACGCCATTACCTTAACGCGTAAGCATGATGAATACTACTATTAGCCTTGTGACTTTATCATTTGAATTAAGAAAATTTTAGGTCAAAATCAAGGCATCGGTTGTTTATGGATGCGCCGGCAGATCAATTGACAATTGGAATAGTCTATAAGTTTGTCATTTGTTCCCAGAAGACAGCTTTTGGGATTATTTGTATCAGTGAACAGTATTCCTTTAAACCGGCAAAATCTCCAACGAGTGAGTTTGAGCCGATTGAAAGGAAAATTCTCCGAAACGCCATTAATGAAGTAGAAAACGAACTGTTCATTGGTCTTCCTATCAGCTAACAATTGTTATTTTTTATTTTTTTTTCACTTGTTTCGTTAAAACAATTAAAGGAATCTACAAAGCCCACAAACCCATTTTCCATACGGCGTCTACAATTAAAAGTCAAAAGCCCTCAATCGACCATTCAAGAGCAGCCATAGACTTGTTAACTTTTGGAACAACAATAATGTCCTTGCACATTTCAAATATCTTGTGCCCACACCCACCGGTTGTGCGTCATACCAAGCCACAAAACGGCCTATATAAACAACCCTCCTCTTCGCAATCCTTCATTCAATCCATTCAAGTTGTACAAAACTCTCATTAGAGTTAGCAAACATACTTGGGCCATTATGGATAAGTTTCTTCTTACGTTTTTTAGTGTTTTTTTACTGTTTCATTGCTCCCTTATAGTATTTGTGCATGGTGCCACCATAAGTACGCCATGCAGCCGAACCCCTTATCCTGATGTGTGCAATCATTTTCGTATCGATGCCAATCTCGTGCAAAGCAATCGAATTCAAACCCCGTTTGCTTTCCGAGATCAATCTCTTCTTGTGACGATGAATCAAGCCATACAAGCTCACCAAAGTGTGTCTACCATGGACTTGAGTTCATTTGATCAAAAGGGCAAGCTGGCATGGGCCGATTGTTTAGAGTTGTACGAGGACACGGTTGATCAACTCAGCCGTTCAATGAGCTCTAGCAATCCAGCTGACGCACAAACTTGGCTAAGTGCAGCAACTGCCAATCAACAAACTTGCCAAAATGGATTTATTGACTTCAATTTAGCCTCTAATTTGGAGTCTTTGCCATATATGTTAGGCAACTTCTCAAAGTTGATAAGCAATTCGCTGGCCATAAACAAGGCTACAATCTCCTCCTCATCTCCGAGTCCTGATCATTTTCATACTAGGCAAGGTAGTGGCCATCGAAGATTGCTTGCCAATGGATTTCCTTCGTGGGTTTCATCCGGAGATCGGAGGCTTCTCCAATCCACCGCATCATCAACAGCTGATATTGTGGTGGCAAAAGATGGGTCCGGCGATTACAATTCCATATCAGAGGCCTTGACTGCATCGGTGGAGCGACGGAGCGGGGCCAAAAGATTCGTCATCTACGTGAAAAAAGGTGTGTACGAAGAGAATATAGACATCAAGAAGTCAATGAAAAATTTAATGTTTATTGGAGATGGGATTGATGCAACTATCGTTACTGGTAGCAAGAACGTTCAAGATGGCTCCACAACTTTTCGCTCAGCAACCTTTGGTAAGTTTTCCTTTTCTTTTGTTTTTTTTTCCCATAACTTGTCAATTTAAAACTCTTCTAACTATATATATCTATCAATTAGAATCATTTCTTCAAATCATTTAGTGATGGCTTTGGTACATTTATTAACTCTTTTTGAAGAGGTATGAAATGATTCCCAATACCGATAACAAGCCTACAACAAATCAGAGATGCATACTTTGTACGTACGTGTAGGTGTCCATGCCCATGCAAGTGTAGATAATGACCTTATATGTGCAATAATTTTTGAAGCATATTATGGCCCTCCACACCTGTAAAAGTCTTTATGCAACCAAAGCATAACATTGGGATATAACCAAGTAGACTTCAACTCATTGTAATTTATCTACTAAAAAATGGGACGGAAAATTAAATTTTAGACCTTCTCATGACACATTGTGGGGATGAAGCATCTTAATCAATTATTTGTTTCCCTTTTTATTATTCTTTTGACACTTCATAGTCAGAAATGGCAACTCAGCGTTAAAATCGACTCATGTAATTGAATATAACCATGAGAAAACATTTTGTGGGAATATGAAATTTTTTTTTTTTTCTCCAAACGAAAATCTCTTTTTGCTTACGCACGATATTTCTAATGTTCCCGCAGCTGTTTCCGGCGACGGGTTTATTGCAAGGGACATGACATTTGAGAACACCGCCGGACCCCAGAAACATCAGGCGGTAGCCCTCCGATCCGGTTCCGATTTCTCGGTATTCTACAGATGCAGTTTCAAGGGCTATCAGGACACCTTATACGTGTATTCTCTCCGGCAATTCTACCGGAATTGCGACGTATACGGCACCGTAGACTTCATATTTGGAGATGCCGCAGTCGTTTTCCAAAACTGTAACATTTATATTAGAAGACCAATGAGTGGCCAGCAGAACACCGTCACTGCACAAGGAAGGACGGACCCCAATGAGAACACAGGCATAGTTATTCACAATTCCCAGGTGGCGGCCGCCGGCGACCTGAGCTCTTTTAAGAGTTATTTGGGGAGGCCATGGAAGGAGTATTCGAGAACTGTGTTCATGAAGAGCACTTTAGATGGGATAATCGACCCAGCAGGTTGGTTACCTTGGAGCGGAAGTTTTGCTTTGAGTACTCTGTATTATGCTGAGTACATGAATACTGGCGCTGGTGCTAGCACTAGTGGGAGGGTCAATTGGCCCGGATATCACGTTCTGAAGAGCCCGGCGGAGGCCGGAAAGTTCACCGTCGGGAGTTTTCTCGCGGGAGGTTCTTGGATTCCGGGAACCGGAGTCCCTTTCGATACAGGTTTGTAGGTTGCTTGTCAAGCGAAAGACAGGGAGAGAGAGAGAGAGAAAAAAAAGACCTTCATTACATAATATATTTATAATTTTATTTTTAATTATAACATGTTGTATAATGTATGTTTTTTTTGTATGTTAAAATGTATTGATTGAATTGTATGAAAAAAGGGGGATACAGAGGAAGGTGTAACATGTCAATTGGTATGTAACTTTTATATCTATTACCCCAGAGTTCGTGAACCAGTGGTCAATATGTACATCTTCATACTGAAGATTCTTTGTAACAAATTTTTCAAGCCAAGAAAATAATTGTACCATCTTTGATTGTCATCTTGTAATAACAAAGGTTTTCTTTGTCTGTTTCTTATTTCATTGTCATTTTCAACTATTTTGGTTACATCCACCTCAACAAGCCCGAATTGACTGATGATGCCACCCTCTTCATTTGAGTTCACACTTACGGTGGACTAACAGCTGTCATCCATTCACTTAATGATAACATCAAATGATGCCCGTCAACCTATCCAACAATATATATTGGTATATGGGGGAAGAAAAAAAAAAAGTACAATCAACTTGTTTGGTTTTCCTCTTCTTTCTTTTTTTGTTTTGCGAGTGAAAGCTATTTATTATTACACTAATTATTATTATTTTAAAAGGGATACAATGTCTACGAGATAGGGGTAGAAACAAGTTGATTAGTGGTGCCTCGCGTACATAATACATAATTAAGGTACAGATCTTTTTATTTCTTTTATTTTTTCTTTGGTGGTTGACTAAGGCAGAGATACCACTACCCTTTGTATTTTAGTAATTAAAAAATTCGTTTATATCATATAAGTTAATCTTATTAAGCAAATTGATGGGACTAAATGTACGTTTAGGTATTTACAATCAGAGTACTATGATGTTTGTTGCTCTATGTGTTTAGTAACAGTCTATTATGTGATATAAGGCTATAATTTTTTTTTTTTACAGATTATAAAATACGATAGTTACCTTTTTATTTTTGACAAAAGGAAAAGGGTTAAGAGACAGTGAGACCCTGAAATATTTTCATCAAATAACTCTTTTTTTTTTTTTTGAACGGATTTAACAGTCATGAAACTATAAGTAGCGCGTGCATGTTTAATATTATTTGACTGACTCGTTGATCTATGTACCTAATCTTATCAATGTATAGATCAACTTGTAGAGTAGAAGCATAAAATGATCAGAGTTCTATCTCAATGGCGAAAACGTTTGACGAATAGATTCTAGGACATATACCACGTCATTTTAATGTTGAGTGGCATTTGTTTGAAGAAAAATAAAATAAAAAAAGAATAATCTCACGTGTTGTTTTCTATTTCCAATATTTTTCTTTGAAAAAAATAAAATTATGTTCCACAAAAAATAATAATCGGTAATAATATCGAAAAATAGTAATGGTACGTAATGATTATCGACTAGAAAATAACGTTTCACCGTACATGAGTCTAATTTGTTGGTGGAAAGCTGACCAATTAACTCTAGTTTGCATCAATTTAACTATAGACTTGCTGAGACTTGGATAGGAAGTGATTCTCGCACGACAATTGCATTGTAAAACAATTGTAAAGGAAGATCTTGATGCTTGGTCTCTGATCCTAATTAACTGGCTAGGATTTGTATTCATTTTTCATCGTTCTTTTTTACCCAAGGATTTATAACTAGGCTTTCATCAAAAAAGCAGCGTAGCTTCAGTGCAATGCACATAAGAATTTTATTTCCTTGTCTCTTTGATTATGGAAAGGCATACAAAAGTAACCAATAAGGGAAACAATGTTTTGACCTTATTCTGAACTAGGATTCAGTACAATGCCGAGCAAGCAACATGTTTAGCAAACTACCAGAAACTATAATTATCACTAGGTCTTTTCATTAGGAATATACAGCAGAAGAGACTCCAGCACGCGTCACAACATATCCGGGCTGGGGTTCAATTTCTCTTTCATACTTCACGGGAGCTCTACCCCCTAGCATTAAGGTTCAGAAAGCTAAATTGTTGCACAGCTGTATGT
Source organism: Kandelia obovata (assembly GCA_021464305.1). Taxonomy (NCBI): domain Eukaryota; kingdom Viridiplantae; phylum Streptophyta; class Magnoliopsida; order Malpighiales; family Rhizophoraceae; genus Kandelia; species Kandelia obovata. The sequence continues at coordinate 5,750,549 of CM038488.1, forward strand.
ATAAGGTGGAGAAGGGGGTGCAGTGAGATTTTACTTTGAATTGCAGAGGACTGCACCAAGGCTACATAGGATTTGAAATGGAACCAAAACAGAGGAAACTAGCCACTGCATGGCTAACGGTGATTAAATAATTCAAAGAAAATTTGGGGTGTTAAAAGCCAAAACCGGGTTAGAAATTTTAACACAAGCAGTAGATTCCGCACAAGTTCAAGCTGTTTCAAAAGAGAAACAGAAAATTGTCGTTGCAACATCAATACAGTTTCTGTAGAACGACATATATCAATGATGGTCCAAACCAAATAAAAAACAGTACACCATTCCTTAAAGCAACATTGATAGAACTTGACAAGGGTAGGTGGTTTTAAGTAGTGCTTGAGACATACTCATTGACTTTCACTAAGGGAAGATTGCAATTGAACCAAGTGGGCCGTCAGTTCCTTAGCTGCGCTTGCATCAACATTCTGCAAGGGACAACAACCAGTCAGATTACTCCTTGTTTTAAGAAGGAAACATTAAAATAAACATAAAAACACATACCTCATAGTTAACGAGTATAATAGTGGCGACTGTCGGTGCCCAGTGCATGGGAACGCCTTCAACAGTCACAAGCTTTCCTCCGTCCGCATTTTCCTTGTTCTTGTAAGCTAGTATAGATAGCCAAGCAAGGACAGCCCATATTCTATCTCTCTAGCATATGTCGTCCAAGCTGGTTTCCAGATTCCATTATTACTGACAACATTCTATTATTAGATGATGATTGGAAGCACAAATGCTCCACTATGCAAAAGTTGACTGGTTCCAAAGCTTTCCTCCCCACAGATTGAGCATAATCCAGCATCCATCAGATTACCAAAAAACTTCCAGCCAGTTGGGACCCAAAATTGAATAGCAAATAGCTAATTATATAACCCAGCTACCAAGAGCGTAAATGACAATGATAAATGATGCCACGATATAACTCAAGGAATTTGAAATTCAAATGTTTGGCAACAACATCCAGTGCAGCTGATGTTGGCATGCTCCTACAGGCAGCAAATGGAAACAAATCATTCTGAAATTGTGCCTAAATTTAAGGATGAATGGAGCCATTGCATAAGACAGAAAATAGAAGCAGAAATAAAATACAGCAGACTGAACTTTAAATAGATCAATTATAATGCAGAGAGAAGAGGGAAGCATGGAACATGTAAGTTGGAGTCAACTTAAACCTAATCCCAATGCACCAGGGTTCAGATACATAAATAAATGGATTACTTTCCCCATGTAACACTAATATAGAAAACAACATTAGTAAAAATTACATGGTATGGTTCACCCTTGTAACAATACATTTTATAAGTATATTGCTAAAAGGATGCAGACTAAAGTGTAAATTTCCCAACTTTAAAAGACCTCCCTTTTAGGCCTACTAATATGTAAGCTTACAAAAGGACCTAATTATGAGAGAACACAACTTCATCAAAAGTAAACTTAAGTCACAGATTTAAATCAAAGAGAGAATTGCGATTAATGCATGAAAAAATCTTCAACTTACACCCTTTGGCGGACTAACAACTAAGTTAGGCCCCCTCTATTCTTATG
>CM038488.1:5752154-5881510 GCA_021464305.1 Kandelia obovata
TCTATCTATGCTCTTGTTATCCTACCCCTTTGACTCCTTTTTTTACCTTTTTCTTTTTGACTATTGCAATTTGTATGGAACAATGGAATCATGCAACATATCTTTTCAAAATGTAATGCTTCAACAAGAAGAAAATTGCACGAATTAGCACCCTTAATGAGACATTTTTGTGTTTTACTTTGAGAAAGTTAATTGAAAGAGGAGAATGAAATATCAACCCTGCTTGCTAGAACTTCATCATATCATTTCTGACAGTACTTTTGTAAAAGAATGGAGCTGAATTGCACTTCAGGGCCAAACCCTTTAAAAAAGTTAATATCATAACTGGATCGTTAGAGAAAAAGGTGGTTTAGTTTAGGAAATTTACTCTATTCTCCTTGTTTGGCCTCTAAAGTCACAAGTTATGAGAAGGAAAGGAGAATCTTACACATTTCCATTAGATTCTAAACAAGGACAAAGAAACCTCACTGCCCGTACTTCCTTCTCTTTCCTTTGCATTCTTCATGATATTGACAGGCCAGAAGCTGGTCTTTCAAATAATCAAATATCATAAACACATAGAAACTCAACAAAGTCTCTAATCATAAGAAAACAAAAACCAACTTAATTTCAATATCCTAACATTTGATAAGTTTAACTGCAACAGTTAAAATCACGTACAATTTGGAACCAAAACATCAAAAAAGATGCTAACATTGTAAACAAACACACAATCAAGAGAACAACAAGCATAGAAGGCTGAAGAAAAAAGGAGCAAAGCGGTACAATCTAAAACCTTGCAACTCGCTTCAGCCCAGCAGAGAAATAGGAAATGGCTTCAACTGCATTTGCAGCAATAATGGCAATAGAATCTGATGGAGTAACAAAGAACCTGAAAATTTATTAGAATTATAAATAGAAGATTTAGACAATAATGGTTTTCATCGAGCACTAAGTCTGAGGGTAACTTTTACCAAGAATCACATTACAATCTGCATCACCATCAGCAGCTGCACCAAATTCTGGTGGTTCAACATCAGAATTTGATTTGCCTGATCCCATGCGAGCAACCAATTCCCATGTGATCAGGATGCCCTCCTCCAAAGCCCTCCTATTTGCAGCAATCAAATCCAAACATTTTTTTTAAAAAAAAAAATCATAAATAGAAGATGCAACAGAAAGATGTTAATATTATAACAAAGTCAACAGAAAATTTGCAAGACCTTGGGTACACACCTCAGTAATGAGCTCTCCTGTGCAACAAGCTCCTCTAAAAAGATGTGTTTTGTGTAAGCCCCAGCAGCTCCATGTAGTGCGTCATAGCCTCAAAATAATGGCTGCTAAACTATAAACATTATTCATATTATAAATCTCCCCTAACAGTTAAATTTTTAAATGTAACAGTTTCTTGACATTATATCAAAGTTTTCATGACCAAGTGATCATGAGTTCGAATCCTGTTGCCTTCAAGTTTTGTTGTGAATTAATTCTGAATTTCTGGTTTGTTCAAGTGAGCCTTAAACTTTTAAGTAGAATAGCTTTTTTGACAATGACAAACAAAAGTCATCATGAAGTGAATACCAAAACACATGTTAGATATGGAATAATTATAATAGATCCAGATGAAAAGCCAATATGTCGTCCAAGCTGGTTTCCAGATTCCATTATTACTGACAACATTCTATTATTAGATGATGATTGGAAGCACAAATGCTCCACTATGCAAAAGTTGACTGGTTCCAAAGCTTTCCTCCCCACAGATTGAGCATAATCCAGCATCCATCAGATTACCAAAAAACTTCCAGCCAGTTGGGACCCAAAATTGAATAGCAAATAGCTAATTATATAACCCAGCTACCAAGAGCGTAAATGACAATGATAAATGATGCCACGATATAACTCAAGGAATTTGAAATTCAAATGTTTGGCAACAACATCCAGTGCAGCTGATGTTGGCATGCTCCTACAGGCAGCAAATGGAAACAAATCATTCTGAAATTGTGCCTAAATTTAAGGATGAATGGAGCCATTGCATAAGACAGAAAATAGAAGCAGAAATAAAATACAGCAGACTGAACTTTAAATAGATCAATTATAATGCAGAGAGAAGAGGGAAGCATGGAACATGTAAGTTGGAGTCAACTTAAACCTAATCCCAATGCACCAGGGTTCAGATACATAAATAAATGGATTACTTTCCCCATGTAACACTAATATAGAAAACAACATTAGTAAAAATTACATGGTATGGTTCACCCTTGTAACAATACATTTTATAAGTATATTGCTAAAAGGATGCAGACTAAAGTGTAAATTTCCCAACTTTAAAAGACCTCCCTTTTAGGCCTACTAATATGTAAGCTTACAAAAGGACCTAATTATGAGAGAACACAACTTCATCAAAAGTAAACTTAAGTCACAGATTTAAATCAAAGAGAGAATTGCGATTAATGCATGAAAAAATCTTCAACTTACACCCTTTGGCGGACTAACAACTAAGTTAGGCCCCCTCTATTCTTATGCTCTTGTTATCCTACCCCTTTGACTCCTTTTTTTACCTTTTTCTTTTTGACTATTGCAATTTGTATGGAACAATGGAATCATGGCAACATATCTTTTCAAAATGTAATGCTTCAACAAGAAGAAAATTGCACGAATTAGCACCCTTAATGAGACATTTTTGTGTTTTACTTTGAGAAAGTTAATTGAAAGAGGAGAATGAAATATCAACCCTGCTTGCTAGAACTTCATCATATCATTTCTGACAGTACTTTTGTAAAAAGAATGGAGCTGAATTGCACTTCAGGGCCAAACCCTTTAAAAAAGTTAATATCATAACTTGGATCGTTAGAGAAAAAGGTGGTTTTAGTTTAGGAAATTTACTCTATTCTCCTTGTTTGGCCTCTAAAGTCACAAGTTATGAGAAGGAAAGGAGAATCTTACACATTTCCATTAGGATTCTAAACAAGGACAAAGAAACCTCACTGCCCGTACTTCCTTCTCTTTCCTTTGCATTCTTCATGATATTGACAGGCCAGAAGCTGGTCTTTCAAATAATCAAATATCATAAACACATAGAAACTCAACAAAGTCTCTAATCATAAGAAAACAAAAACCAACTTAATTTCAATATCCTAACATTTGATAAGTTTAACTGCAACAGTTAAAATCACGTACAATTTGGAACCAAAACATCAAAAAAGATGCTAACATTGTAAACAAACACACAATCAAGAGAACAACAAGCATAGAAGGCTGAAGAAAAAAGGAGCAAAGCGGTACAATCTAAAACCTTGCAACTCGCTTCAGCCCAGCAGAGAAATAGGAAATGGCTTCAACTGCATTTGCAGCAATAATGGCAATAGAATCTGATGGAGTAACAAAGAACCTGAAAATTTATTAGAATTATAAATAGAAGATTTAGACAATAATGGTTTTCATCGAGCACTAAGTCTGAGGGTAACTTTTACCAAGAATCACATTACAATCTGCATCACCATCAGCAGCTGCACCAAATTCTGGTGGTTCAACATCAGAATTTGATTTGCCTGATCCCATGCGAGCAACCAATTCCCATGTGATCAGGATGCCCTCCTCCAAAGCCCTCCTATTTGCAGCAATCAAATCCAAACATTTTTTTTAAAAAAAAAAATCATAAATAGAAGATGCAACAGAAAGATGTTAATATTATAACAAAGTCAACAGAAAATTTGCAAGACCTTGGGTACACACCTCAGTAATGAGCTCTCCTGTGCAACAAGCTCCTCTAAAAAGATGTGTTTTGTGTAAGCCCCAGCAGCTCCATGTAGTGCGTCATAGCCTCAAAATAATGGCTGCTAAACTATAATACATTATTCATATTATAAATCTCCCCTAACAGTTTAAATTTTTAAATGTAACAGTTTCTTGACATTATATCAAAGTTTTCATGACCAAGTGATCATGAGTTCGAATCCTGTTGCCTTCAAGTTTTGTTGTGAATTAATTCTGAATTTCTGGTTTGTTCAAGTGAGCCTTAAACTTTTAAGTAGAATAGCTTTTTTGACAATGACAAACAAAAGTCATCATGAAGTGAATACCAAAACACATGTTAGATATGGAATAATTATAATAGATCCAGATGAAAAGCCAACTACATACCAAAATGAGACATTACATTTTGAGATAAAACCAGATACTACTACGGTATTTAAGATCAGTTAAGCAGCTTGCATCCAGAGGGCACGACATATACATTGAACTAATATATTTTTTCTTCTGCTCTGTGTCAGGATGCAGGAGTGCACACTAGTCCTTCAGCAGAGCCTTGTAAAGTGGCTAATAATAACGGCTTCATGCTGAAGTAAATAAGAAGCAAGCAGGCCATACAAATATCGCAATTTTGCAATCTGACTGATCCAAGAAATGGAAGATCGGACTGCCTAGATATCTTTAAATTAAGGAAAAATAAATAAATTGAGAGAGAGAGAGAGAGAGAGCATAAACAGACCGTTTGCTGTATCCAATTAGTCATCACCAATATATTAAATCTAGGGAGAATATGCACATTACATGAAGAGCATGCTCACTTCATCAATTGACCATACTAGAATCAATGGGTTTAGCCAAGGAACCAAACCTCTTTTTAACTTTTTTTTTTCCTGAGGTAAAGGCATTGAACGTTTTCCTGGACAACATTCTACAAGAAATTTAGGTTGCCTGAACACTTTCACCAGAAAAGAACCATCCACAATATTATCATTGTACGTACAAGAAAACGCTGTCATAGCAGACAGCATCCCGAACACAACTATACGAGAAATCATCTCTGCAACATCACAAATTCTAAACAGCCTCGATGTGTTCAAGTAACCTTAAATTCTTAATTAGTAAAGAGAGTAGCCTAGTTTTTATCAATCAGATTCAAGAAAGCTCGGGGACACAACGATCCAATTCGATTTCATAAAAAAAAACAAAACAAAACATAAACATAAACATAAACAAAATAAATAAATAACAATCTGATTACTATTATAAATCGAAAAGAAAATTTAAAAAATATATAAACGGAAAAAAAAAAAAAAAAAAAAAAAAAAAGGAAAGCGAGTATAGATTAAAGAACCTTCTTGCTGAAGACTAGAAGTTCCGGGCTTCTGGTCGCCGAACGGCGTAGTTTCGATCATTGTTTGTTTTAGGCGTTGTGAGCAGTTTCTAAAATTGACTAAAAAAGAGTCTCTTTTCTTTTTAAATATTATAACTTTTTTTTATAATATTTAAATGTTTTTATTTTATTATAACTTAATTATTTTGTTACCTAAATGATTTAATATAAAAATAATAAATTTTAAAAATTTTAAAAATAATAATAAATAAATATAATTATCAAAACTCTTGATTCCTTATTTTAAGTCTATGAAGAGGGATTGGGCGTGCCAAGTGATAGCTCTCATTTGCTCCTATTTTTCATTTTGGTCTCCAATTAAAGGAATTGAATCACTCGATTTTCGTAGATATAAATAAGGAGGCTTTTGTTCTTGACTATTAGTTTTTTTTTTTTTTTTTTCAGAAGTATTCTTATGGTGCTTCTTATATTCATATCATCTTTTTCTCTTTTTAAAGATTTTAAATTTTTTATTTAATTAGCTCATTTTCTTTTTTACAGGCTTAACAAGATTATACATTAAAATCATTGTTATGAATTAATTTTTAAGTATATAAAAAGAGATTTAAATATATTTTTTGATTACTATCTTCAAGTTTAAGTATTTTATTTGATCCAATCATTTGCCATTCATTTTATTTTTATTTTTGAAGGGTGGTGGAAGTTTAAGTATTTTATTTGATACAAAAACTCTTTCTTCGGTTTTTTTAATTTATTCTCTCAACTGAAGTCTTAACACTTAGCGATTATAAAACCCCTAATAAAAAAAGTAAGACTGTCAATTTTGCAAGTAATTGTCAAGATTCAGAAAGGTTAAAAGATTGATTTAAGATGCATGACCATTTAGAATTTACGAAATAATAATAATGAATTAAACTACCATTTGGGATCTATTGCATGAATTATACTTATAAATCGGAACTCAGTTGGAACTAATTATATTTGTGTTCAAAGTTATCTTGGATATCTATATATTATTTTTATTTTAACAAAATTAAAATTTATGTGAGGGAAAAGAGCTACCTTTTGTTCTATTTTCAAAATGTCCAACCGGGGGCGTTTAACTAAAATCAATTTAACAAATAAAAATCTCCACATGCTTCTATTTAAATAAGAATTTAGAAACAAGAATCCAGAATGCTTTCAAAGGTAACATATTGGCCCACTGGGCATATGCTCTTGTAAAGGCTCTTCCCATTTCAATATTTTTTAAAAAAGGAAAAGAGAGAGAGAGAGCTTATATTATTGGAACCAGAACGCACCCCACCCATGTTCTGCTGCTGCAAAGCTAGGGTGCAAAGTTCTGAAAAAACACAAAAAAGGAAAGAGATTAATTGAGGCAAAAGAAAAGAGAGCATCCAAGCCATCCCAAAAGATAAACATTTAAATTTTGAGGTGTCAAAAAGAAGTAACGTGAAGTGAAAAAAATAAAATAAAATAAAAGCAAAGACCAATAAAGTGATTAGAATCATTCCTAACACTATATTTTTTTTTTCAGTTTCAAAAATTTAATGCGCTATAAGTAAAAATATTAAAAACAGCTTTATATAAACACAAAATAACTATTAATTATAATTAAATAAATATATATATATATATATATAATAATTAACTACAATTAATAACTATAATAAATTAAGTCTTTTTAACCTTTTTGGTGTTGCTTAATATTCCATATCATCGATTGCAATCAAACATTAAAAATACTTGAAAAACACTGCTATGAGATTAATTGCGGTGACCTTAATTTACGTGAAAATTGAAGTTACATTTAACCGTCTCATACTCTAATCCAACACAAGATTTTATCCCTCAATTACAACAGCCACTACAACGCTATAAGTTAAACTAAACATAAAAATTAAGACCGATTAAAGCTAAAGCTAAGCTAAAACACAATGAATTAGTGATAACCTAATACACACCTTAAAATTTTAAAACATAAAAAAAAAAAAACAAAAAACGGAACATTAAAGAAAAAAAAGACAAGAAGAAGCTAGTTCAACTCTGTTTCTCTCTCTTTCTCTCTCTCTCTCTCTCGCTTTTCTCTTTCTGCTGTGGCTTCAATTTACTTCACTTAGCCAGCAACCGGCGACACGGCGGGCTTCACCTTAGGCGGCCGGCCCCTCCCTCTAGGAGGGCCACCAGCGGCAGGAGGTGGAGCAGCCGGGGCCTTATCCTTCTTGGGTGGGCGCCCACGTGGTCTGCCGCTACCTCCCGAGCTCTTCTTCTTCGGAGAAGCCACAGGCGCGAACGGATCTCTGGGCTTGGGCGGACGTCCGCGTGGTCTCGGCGGCCCCACCACTGTCCCGGGAGGCAACGGGACCTTAGGCTTCGGCGGACGGCCCCGTCCTCTCTTGGGTGGGGCATTCGGGTCGGGCCTCATGTAATTATTCTTAACCACAACAATCTGTCCGCTCTGCTTCATCTTGTCCAGGTGATGAGAAACCAACGCGGCGTGCGCCGCTGGCAGATCAGGATGAGTGGCTTCAATTTGTCCCGAGATCGCCGTCTTGCTCGAGCCATTCTCCTCGTTCAAAGCATCAATAGCCGCTAAAATCATCTATAAAACAAAAACAACCAAAAAAAAAAAAAAACAACCTTAGTGTTACATTTCTTACAAAACCCCAAAGGCAAGACATGTCTTATTTCTTACAAAACCCCAAAGGCAAGATATCAAGAAGACATTGTCCTAGTACCTCAGGGTAAGGAGGCAGTGCGCACGTTTGTTGTGCAGACGGTTGTGGGTTGGTGGGATCTTCAGCTGTGGCCATCAAAGTCTTCCAACTCTTTTTTTCAAGAAACCAAAGAAAAAAAGAAAAAAATAAATTGGCCTTTTTCGCAGTGAACTGTTAAGAAATGGTAGAGAAGAGGATTTTAAAAAGTGCCTGAAGAGGGCAAGAAGTTGATCTGACGGCTGGGGTGGTGAATTCGAGGGTTAATCCTACGGTTGAAGTTTCTTTAAAAACTGATGCACTCGGATTGATGACGTGGTACGAGGGCTGGATTGGCTTTTTGAGGCTTGTGGAATGTGAATTTAAGCCTTTGTCCCTCTTTTTGAATTGTTCTCATCCCGTGAGCGTTACAAAAAAAATTCAGCTGGTATCGGCTGTTGCGGATTTTGTTTTCTATTGTTTACGTGTCCGCCTTTGATTTGTGGAACCGATACTCTAGTTGAGATGAAGTTTAAAGTTAGAACCGAGCGTGTCTGATCAATGATATTTTTGGACCAGATCTGGCATCCAAGTGCGCGAAGTGGGGCCCCGCTCAGGACCTGCTCGAGAGAGTTTTAATTCTCTGCATTGGAGAAGTTTGTGTTTGCCCAGGAAAACGATTCTGAATGGAGTGAAATGGTTGGTAAGATCGAGCTGAAGTGGACCATTTTTATTTTTTTTTGAGCAAAATGTGAGAACACTGTACATCTCAGCGTACACTATCTCTCCCTGGCTCTCTGAAATTAAATCTGAAACGATGTTTTGTGGGCCGAAAATTGGATCGGATCAGATCATCATCAGCACATTAGTTTTGATTTGTGGGTCCCGTCGCTACTTTTGGATCTTCAAACTCGAATACATTGATAATTGGTGCGGCATTGTGCTTGATGATTTGTAACTTAGTGCCGAACAACCTGACCCTTTTTTCATACTAACTAAAATTTAAATGTATCTAAAAATAAAATAAAATAATAAATAAAAATAATTATAATTTTTTTATTTTATACAATATATTATTATTTTATATAAAGTATAAAATATTTTTATATTAAACATAATTATTTTTAGTTATTTGTATATTCCAACCTACATTTACTTAATACTTTTTTTCATAATATTTTTACAAAAATAAATATATTAATAAATAATTTCTAAAATTTACTTACATCCAATAAAATAAAATATACATTTCTTTTCATAACTTCATGTACATTTGATTTAATAAACATTAAATTTATATTGTTATCAGTCTTATATTTATAAAAATTATACATGTAAAAATTTACATCTAAGAATTATCATCATAAGAATCACAATTTTTGTCAAGACCATATCCTGACATTTAAATTTATGACCATCATCAATTAACAAAATAATACAAACAAAAAGAGAAAAAAATTATATTGTATTATTTTATTAAGTGTGTCAAACTATATTCATCACTTTTACATTTATATAAATACTTCTTATTTTTATTTATAATTTTCTATCACTCTATTTGTTAGATAAGTTAGAAGTACATTAGTGTCATTGAGATCAACCATACACGTGAAATTCTAAACACTTATAAGCTTAAAATCTAAAAGTTTAAATTTAGACTATGTTTCATCTTTTTATAATACTTGGTTTTCTGTTTTTACATAACAATCTTTTTCAAGTCCTATTTCCTTATTCTTGTTGCATAACTCATATTACATATAAAATTATATTAAATAAATAATTAATTCATATAACTATAAATTAGGGAAATATGAAAAAGGCATATCCTTATATAATGTGATTACTTTCATAGTAAGTAAAAAAGACCAATTAAGGTCATTAGTGTAAGTTATTAGTAAATTACGAGTTATTTGAGCAACTCAAACTTGTTAAATTAACTAAATAAGTCTAAGAAAACTAATACTCCAAGTTTAATGTTAACCCTTCTATAAAACTAGAAAGTTTATAGGGATTGATGTTTTTAAGTCATAAAAAAAATATCTTTTGACAAACATGAATACGATTAAGTAGGATTAAACATAACGAACTTTTATTTCCACCTTTCATGGGCTCATTACCTTTTTACTCATTTCAAACTCATTACTCTCTAATCTGTTTAAGGTTCTTGTATCTAAAATTAGCTTTTCCTAAGATTTTAGAACAAATTTAATATGCCTCAGTAACCTCTACCATTAGCACTCAAATGTTTAATGCCACCTATTGAGGCCTATATCACATTAATTATTACATTTTATCAAAACCTAATAAGTTTTTTTTTTCGCTTTGTCTCCGTAGGCCTACAAAAGTGCTTCAAGGGTCCAAAGGATATACAACACTTTCCCTCTTTAAATCTATTGATTAATTTAAATTTCTGAGCACTTATGCCAAACTTTGAGTCTGACCTTACATAACTCTTTTCTTGTCTTATAGATTTTAATCCAAACCATCAATATGTACTTACCAATGCCCATTTCATGAATTAACTTATTAATCCTAATTATAACTTTGTAAGAGCTATAGTTTCATTATCTTCAAGTGTATTAAGGAAATATGGTTGTACCTTTTTATAGGAGTTATGATTAATTGATGAGACATAGGAAAATGTGGACTATTTTGTAAATTTGGATTTTTAAGAGGAGCTATTAGTATGTATGGTTGTTTATGGAGTTATTATCATAATTGTAACTTTTACCATGTAAAGATGTTTTATAATTCCCACATTACTTTGTAGATGTCATAAATAAAATAAATTTTTATAGGTTTCTCAAGATGAAGGAGATCTTAATCGACCTAAAGGAAAGGTGCAGTGTTTAATGCCTTTTCAGTGACATATCAGAGGTATCCTAAGGTGTTATGTGTGTGTTGACTTCAAAGTTCTCATTAATCATTTTAGTTGTAATTAAAACATTTTAAATGACTCAATTTACTATACTAAATTTTTTTTAAATTCATAAATACAATTACATTTGCTAGAGGTTACAACCAATACAAATATTTGTTTCACTTGATAATACCACTGTTCACATGTTTTTATTTCTATATTTTTTTATCAATAATTTATTTATTTATTTTCTTTGTATTTTATAATTTGCTATAAAAGCATACAAATTAGGATTTCATGAAATAGATGAATTTTTTTTCTTTCTTTTTTTTACTATTTATGATGCTTATTATAATTATTCAATGCAAAAAAAAGGAAAATATTCAAATAATTAACTTTTTTTATATCTCCAAGTTCACCCAAAGTGTTTCAAAATATTATTATCGACAAAGATTTATGTCTCAATTTTTTTCTTTTTTTTGTTGGCTTTTTTTTTTTCTTTTGGTATTTTTCTTTTTTCCTTTCTTCCCCACCATCCTTTTTTTTTTCCATATTATTGGTCCCTCACTTCTAGTTTTTGTCTAAAAAAAAAAATAAAATCAAAACTCCTTCTTTCTCTAAACCAACCATTCTTATAGTTATTTTTCATATTAAGAGCTTAATAATAACTCAATTACAAATCTAAGTAAGATTTTTAGCATGGAAAGCCCAATTTTGACTACACTTTCCCTCTTTGATTTTATTGATTAATTTAAGCTTCTGAACACTTATGTCAAACTTCGAGTCTAACCTTACATAGCTCCTTTCTTGTCTTATAGGTGTTTGATCCAACCCATTAATCTGTACTTACCAATGCCCATTTCATGAATTAACTTATTAATCCTAATTATGACTTTGTAAGAGCTATAGTCTCATTATCTATTGAGGTAATATGGTTGTACCTTTTTATAGGAGTTATGATTAATTGATGAGACATAGGAAAATGTGGACTATTTTGTAAATTTGGATTTTTAAGAGGAGCTATTAGTATGTATGGTTGTTTATGGAGTTATTATCATAGTTTTAACTTTTATTATGTAAAGATGTTTTATAATTCTCATATTACTTTGTAGATGTCATAAATAAAATAGATTTTTATAAATTTCCCAAAGTGAAAGAGATCTTAATCGACCTAAAGGAAAGGTGCAGTGTTTAGTGCCTTTTCAGTGACTATGAGAGGCATCTTAAGGTGTTATGTATGTATTGACTTCAAAGTTCTCACTAATCATTTTAGTTGTAATTAAAACATTTTAAATGACTCAGTCTACCATACTAAATTTTTTTGAAATTCATAAAAATAATTACATTTGCTAGAAATTACAACCAATACAAATATTTGTTTTACTTAATAATACTACTGTTCACATATTTTTATTTCTATATTTTTTTTACCAATACTTTACCTATTTTTTTCTTTGTGTTTTATAATTTGCTATAAAAGTACACAAACTAAGTTTTATGAAATAGATGAATTTTTTTTCTTTCTTTTTTATTATTTATGATGTTTATTATAATCATTCAATGCACACAAAAAAATATTCAAATAACTAACTTTTTTTATATCTTCAAATTTACCCCAAATGTTTCATAATATTATTATCGACAAAGGTTTATGTCTCAATTTTTCCTTTCTTTTATTTTGTTGGCATTTTGTTTTTTCTTTTGATCTTTCTCTTTTTTCCTTTCTTCCCCGCCATCCATTTTTTTCCTTTATTTTTTTTTCCACATTAATGGTCCTTCACTTCTAGTTTTTGTCTAAAATAAAATCAAAACTCCTTCTTTCTCTAAATCAACCATTCTTATAGTTATTTTTCATATCAGGAGCTTAATAATACATCAATCACAAATCTAAATAAAATTTTTAGCATAAAAAGCTCAATTTTGACTTTAAAATGATGTTTAGTTTTTTGTTAATTTTATACTCAATGTGCTAAAGTTAGAGAGGGTGGCAGCTGTCAGTAATGACACGTCACTGATGTAGAAGGTACCAACAGATTAGATCATCATCTGCTAAGTTCCAAATATTGTGTAATGATTCGCTGAAAGTGGCACGTATATAAGGTGGAACATATGACCATGTCCAACTTTGAGTCGATGGTTGTCCCCACCTTGTGTTTTTTTTTTTTTTGGCATGTGGAGGGCGGAGAGACCAGCAGTTAATGCATTAGGAAGTGCCAACTTCGAGCTAGATTGTCCTTGATGAGCCACGTGTACAACAACAGCCTGCCTTGGGTTATTTGTCGAGTTGTCTATTTTTTTTTTTTTTTCACTCCTTTCAACATATAGCCTTTGGTAATACATGGATCGGCGTGAGGGGACTTGAGGGTGGTGTCAGCAACTTTTGCTAGCTACTGACGATGGTGCTTTGGCGAGCTTCCTTATGACACAATACTTGATTTTGGGTATTTTTTTTCGCCTCTTTAATTATTTTTATATATTTTTTTTTTCAATTTTTCAATATGTATATACATAAAAAAAAACAAAATATATTGATATTGTACATTTTCCTGTATAAAGAGACCTTGAATAAAATGCAGAAATACTACTATAACTTAAGATAAGTGTTTTGCTGGGTTAATTTTAATCATTATGTGCAAGATTATGTGTTGTGAGTGTTTGCTTGTTGAGAGTTTAAGTCTTCTGTTTGTTAATTTTATTGAGACAAATTAATTGAAACTCCTCTAAATAGTCATTAATAATCTTATGGATGAATCAATACATTTGATTAGATGTTTAGTTATTTATACTATGTTTTAATATTATTTCTTTGTGTAATTATGGTTTTGAGTTTAATTTTGATCTTTTGTGTGATTATATTATCAAAAATGCATAAAAAAATATGAAAATGTTTCATAATACTATTATGGTTACCTTTGTTTCTAATGTTATTAACTGGAAGGAGGAACTCATTCACTTCAATTGTTGTCTATATATATTTTTTGAACATTTGTTGGAAAGTTATTTTTCTTTATTTCTTTCACCTTAAATACTTTAAAATTGTACTCTTGGTAATTTTGGGTAGCACTCAAATGTTACTATATTTTTTTTTCTTACCTCACAATTACAATTAATACACTCTTTCTAATGGGCTATTTAATTTTGGTGTTCCCTCTGATAAATTTTGCTAGCCCCTTTTATTATTATTATTTCTTTCTAATTAATAATAGCTTTTTTTAAAAAAAATAAAAAAGGCTTATTTTAGCCATTAATCTTGAATTTTTTTTATTAAATGATTCAAATTGATTTATTTTTTTTTGAATGATTTAAACTAATTTGATATATATTTAATATTTTGTAACTTTTTAATTTATAAAATTTGTACTTAAATTAGATTATCGAACCTTAAAGAAATAACTTACTTATATTGATACATATAAATATTTAACTTAATATTTTTTAAAAAATAATTATCATTTTTTTATTTTCTGACAAATTTAATACTAAAAAAATAATATGTCTAATTTCAAAATTAAAAAACTCATTGGTTCTTATTTTTGTTATAAAATAATATATTTTTTATTTTAAATTGTAACTATATATTATATATTAAATTACAGTAATTTAATTTTTATTAAAATAAATAATTCATAATTTAATTAAAATATAAAATTAATATTATGAGAGAATGAATAAAGATGGAATTTTTAAGTAAATAAAATAAGAATATTATAAAATAAATTTTAGATGTTAAGTAAAAGAAAAGGAAAAAAAAAAAAAGCTAATCCTTTGCATCGGAATTTCAAACGTAGCGTAATGATAGCCACCTAGCATTGATTGACTTCTTTAATTTTTTACTTTAGCCGAAAGTGTTAATAATTAGGCACGCTAGCTGCAATTTTCTATCAGAAAGCGAAGAAAACGTGGACTTTTATGAAAGGGCTGCATTCATAAGTTCAGATTGCATAGAGTGAGGCGGGAATGAATGCACGTGGAACGAAATAATTCAGAGGCAAAGCCTAAGGCTACGCAATTTAACGGTGTTGGTGCCTAATGGTCCTAACGGTGTTTATAATTATATATATAATCATCATTATTCAGATAATAAATGATTTTTACAAGATCCTTAATCAAAAGCTCTACGGTACCCCACTTTTTTTTTCAATTGAAAGTGAAGAGTTAAAATAAATTGCTCTCCAGTTGAACAAATGACCTGTGAAAGCAAAAGAATGTCAAACAAATGATCTTAAAGAGTGGGGGGTGTGTGTGTGTGTGTTGCTTTTACTTTCGAATTCGATGTGACTATGAGCAAAGCCAACTTGTAATGTGAGAACTGAAAAGTATCAAACTCCTTTCCTCCCCATGATATAAGCCTACGCAAGCACTTTCAAGCATAAAAAAGGCTAATGCAGTCTTCTAGGTATTTAATGTGTTTTATTCTTATACTGCAAGTGTAAATTGACACAGGGAATGAGACCTGTCAAAGGTTACCACCTAACATTTGACAGCCAAGGCAACTCAGCACAGCTAGAGATGTTTTAGTTAGTATAAAAAATCAAATCCTGCAGCTGCATTAGCAACATGGAGGACCACCATGGTTGCTTTAGCTTACTCAACATTTGATGCAATAATATTTGTAACATGACATTTCATCAGGATTCTCCAATAAATCATATGTGCCGGCTTAATCTAATACTAGTAATTGATCCAAGTTAAGTTTCTCTTGGTTTTGTACCTACCAAGCTTTTTTTTTTTTAATCTTAAAGGAACATACATTGAGAAAACAATCATGGGTGATTATTCTAATTTACCCTATTATATTTCTTTCTGAAGCATTTTTTTTATACATTCCATCTATGTCTGTCTTCATAACAAATTATGTAGCGCACAAGGCAGACCCAAAAGCAGAATAAACAAACACTCACTTCATATACTTTACAAGTGGATACATGTGGTATACAAGTAACTCAGCTCTAGCCCATCAAAAAATAAACAAACCCCATGTGATGAAATGATGATGAGATGAGAAGGTGAAGAAGTGATTACTTACCCCTTCTTTTGCTTCTCCAAAAAAAAAAAAAAAAAAAAAAAAAAAAAGACAAGACAAACGGTTGCCTATCCTACCTGTCTATAGTAAAAACCGTACTATGTACCTGGCACTGGAATCATTGTTGGATTTCTCCAGCCTTGCAAATCAGGCCATTTCTTACAAAATAACAAATGACAGCTTGCTTCACTTGACTCACCTACACACAAATGCACTTACCATCCTCCTTTGTCCTCGAAAGAGTGATGTTAGGCTAAACCCACCAAAAAATGGGGTTGACCAGGACATTAAAACCAGTAAAAGTGAACATAGGCAGACTTTGAGGCTTGCAGTCCACCTAGACCATCAAATGAACCATAGCAGGAGCCTCCACTCTCCACCAGTTGACTTCCCATACCACACATTTTGCTGAAAAATGGCATTGCATTGGTCTTGTACTGTACCGTTCAAACAAGAAAGTAAATGCTGTTCCGATAATGCAATCTGCAGACATTAAACACAAACTGAATGAATAAATGATGTTCCAATCTGCCCGCAGAAATAATAGGAAGGAATTCAAGACGTCAAACTTAAGGTGTAGTTTACCTATTATAGAACAACATCTCCCATATTCCTTGCACGAAATTCTACATTCCTGAGGTCACGAAGATTAAGTAAAATTTCTTGCAGAAGCTCCATCCCTTTATCTCCTTTTCTCAAGGATGCCATGCAATGCTTAAGAAACTCTCTATCTGCCTCAAGCGATTGTAGTCTTTCGTAGACATGATTGACCTCCTCCTCGATCGAAGACTTCTTGCTGTCTGTGTTAAATTTGTTAGCCATTTTTGTCAAGGCAACAGAATCAACCCCATCTGCATGCCCATTTACCATCTGATCTTCGGTTTCTGCCCCAGCTGCATCAAAAAGTGGAAGAAGTCTCTTTGCCTTTGTACAAATGATTTTTCGTTCCAGATGATTTGCTCCATTCGTTTCCTTGTAATTACCATTTACAACTCCATCTGCCTTACTGCTGTGATATGAATTCTCATGGTAGCCATTGCCATTTTCAAAATACTGTTCTTCTTCATCACTTATTGTGAAAAGCTTCTCCTCCAAGACCTTCAATTCCTCAAGAATGGATATCCTCTCCTCTTCAAAATTAGCTAAAGACTCCTCCAAGTATAGAACTGCATCAGGAGGGGTGTTCCCATTGCGATTATCTTGATTGTTTTCAAAGCTTTCTTCTTTCCCCTCATCATTCAAGTCAACAGATCGTCCATCACTGTCCTCAGCATTGCTACAAGAAACAGAGGAACTTCCATTTCTTGTGCTACTATCTTTTCTTCTCTTCAACACCAGCATTTTCTCCTTTGCCTCGTAATTCCCTAGCATCTGTCGATATAATTCCAGCTCTTTTTCTAGTTCTGCCTTCTCTTTCTCCCTCTTTACTAACAGTTCATTTAAAAGCAGCAAAGCTTCCTGATCGTATGCCGATTGCTCTTCCATCATTCTCTGATACTGCAAAGCTTCCATCTGCACTGCAGCCTTCTCTTCTTGAAGCCTATTTATCATTGCCATTGTTTGGTTGGCCGCCACTTCAGAGGCATTTCTCTCTTCTTCTAGTTCTGCATACAAAGCATTTAATGCCTTCTTCTCAGATTTGAGAGCTGATTTTAGCTTCTCAATAGTCAAAACTCCATCACTTGCTTCTATGTCACTGATGACACTACCATCCATAGAATCTTCTGTGTCAGCCTCTCTTCTATCGAGTAACAGAAATTTCTTTTGCAAGTACTGGAGACAATCGATAGACGTTGGCATGTCAGGAATTTCATCTTCTTCAATCTCATTGCTCTCTGATAAATGATTGTTTATCACTTGCTCACTTGTCTCCACAGATAGAGTCCTAAATTCAACTACATCATCCTCGGCTTGCTTATACCCTAATGCAATAGATATCCCACACAAGTTAACATTTCAGTAACAATATGTTATAGCATTTATGAACAATAGTCATATGAGAAACTAAGGCTTACCATCGTCATCACTTGTATAGAAATTGGCATTACTGGTTGTAGGGTCTCCTTCTGCGCATGGATGAGGAGGAAGGACTTCTTCAATTTGAAAATCATCAATTGTTTCCTGATCAGGAATCTCAGTCCCTATCGAAACATCAGCTTCAATCTCATCGCCTTGCGTTTGAAATGCTTCATCAGACTCTAAACATACAAACAAGTATATCATGAATTTTGATGTGAATTCAAGATGGAAGCTTAGATTGAAAACACATTGTATTTAACTTAGACAAGTAACTATGTACCAAAAGGAAAAAAGAATACCTTGAATGATTTCTGATTCAGTTTTCTCCACTTCGGTCACTGAACCTTCAAGAACACCATTGCTGCCATAAGTAGGGGTTTGAGCTGTTTCAAGAATAACAACTTCTTCAATCTCCTCCCTCATCAACTCACAATCTGCATTCAATCCTTCAGCCTTGTCAACTTGCTCCACTTCCTCCACCAAATAACAATGTGCCTGCAATCTTTCGGCAATGTCAACTTGTTCAAGCTCCTCCTTTGCCAAATCACAGTCCGCAAGCAATCCTTCAGCAATATCAACTTGTTCCAGTTCTTGCTTCACCACATCACATTCTGCATGCAATCTTGATATATTCTCAGTCTCAGCTACTCCCTTGGCCTCAGGCATCTCAATCTTAGGCACCTCCTCATTTTCATCTGACAAAAGCAATGGCACGTTCTCTTCAAAGCTGCAGCTTTCCTCAACAATCAATTCATAATTTGTTGTGACCTGGCTCTCAAACTCCAGTACAAAGTCTTCCTCACCATGATTTTCCTTCATTCCAATATCCCCCTTCTTTTCACTTTTCTCCTCTGCGGTACTGGAAGCCGCAAATTCAATGGGAATCAATTGACAATCATTTTGATCGATATAAAACTCAAGATGTTGAGGTTGAATTTCACTATGCATAACTTCTAGGCAGCCAACTTGGAATGTGACAGGCTGATAATGAGATGGACCATCCATTGACACATTCAAGTCTTCATTTTTGAAAGGTTCTTCCTGTTGTTCAATATTCACATCCTCTCTTTCACCTTCATCAGCAACCTTTTCCTTGCAATCAAAATCACAAATAGAGAATGAGGAATTCTCCTCTGCCTTCCCCTCCATATTCTCACAAATCCCCTGCTCCTTCTTGCAGAGATCACTCATGAAACTTGATCTGTTTCCATGAGATAAATCATCTTCAACAACTTGACCACTAGTGGCAGTTTCCAAATCTGAATTCCCTCCCAGGGCACATTCCAAATCTTCCCAAAAAGTCTTGATCATATTCATATAATGATCAGGAAACTCCAATTTGGAGTCTAAGCTGGCACCACAACAAGAGCACTTGGATACCACTTCACGATTTTCACCTTCCTCATCTCCAACCAAGTCTTGAACCACTCCAAGCTGTTTCATCCATTGAAAGAAACCAAACTTCTTGGAAATTTCATTTCTTGACAAGGACGAGCAATCATTGCACATACCCTCTGATTCAGCTAATCCCTGATGACTTGAGCAATAACCCAACTTGGAAATCTCTATTCCATGAGCTTCACAGACAAGGGATCTATAAGAATTTTGAAATTTTTGAGGCTCAAAGATATGATCTAGCCTAGAACACCAAAGGCAAGGTCTTTTAAGGCCAAAGTAGTCGGCGAATTTGATGATTAGATAAGAAAACAGAGCATTTAGAAGAAGGATAATGATCAAAACCCATTCCAGAATTGCATAGACTAAAATAAGTGTTGTCTTGTTGGTGTTTCTGTGTACCATAGTTGCAAACTTGTTGGCAGCCATGGATGGTTGCTCTGTTCTTTCTATGTACAGGGAGAGAGAGAGAGAGAGAGAGAGAGAGAGTACCAGTACATGTAGAAGTGGCTTTATTTTGGCGCTTTGAATGGGTAGGAAAGACAGCCAAAGAAGCTTCAAGTTGTACACATAAAAAATTATATATATTCTTTTCAACTTAAAAAAAGAAAAAAATAAAAGTTATTGTGATTGAGTCAAAGAAAATTAAAGAACGTTTTATTTTTCCTCTTAAGCATGATGCATGATACTCTTTCGACAGAATTAAGCAACCCCTTCAACATTCAGCTTCCAACAGATCAATCTAGAAATGCTTGTATTGCAATCTTATTTTTAACATATTTAGTATAAATTTGAGTAAGCTTCATATAACCTGGTTTAATCAGATCCTCAAAGAGTGAATGACCATAATTAGAGAGTTCACATTGAATCCTCAAACTGTAGACTTTTGGAGGCATTCCCAATTCCTCCGCCCCCCCCCCGGTCCTCCACTTACTTTTATAACTCAGCAGCAAAATGAAGTGGCCCCACTAACCATTCCCATGAGTTGGTGGACCACCCTCAAAGCAAACTGTGGGGCCCAATTGGGTGCCATATGGCAATTCATCATGCCAGTCTATCTCTCTTTATGCCATGCAACTTTCTGGCCTAAGAGTCTTCATTTTCTTTCCCATTGCTTTAAATTGTGGATTAAGTGTTTCAATTTAGCACATATGCTTGGTTTGTACAACTGACATCTTTGTATGACCAGCATTGAATCAGCCAACCAACTTTTCCAACCTCTTGAATGATTCTTCTGATGGAGATTGTCATTTTCTTGAGGAGGGGGGAAGGGGGGGTGTGGTTCTTTAGCTCACCTTGTTTGACAAAATAAGGAAGGATTGTGAATTCAGAAATGCTTTCATGTGTTAATTTTTTTCCTGCATCGGTCCAGTTGGGTTAGGCCAAGTCTGCACCGCCACACACTGACCCCATTGCTTACTTTCCGCTCTCTCATAATCATCATGCCTAAACTCCAGAGCCATTGCTTTATCATACATAGAAATATATGCCATGTAATTACCAAAATCATACATTAAACTTTTTTCTTTGTTTTTTTCTTTGCCTGTTATTCTAGTATTGCAAGCCAATTTTCTTATATTTATACTAAATTTTATTGGTTCTTAGGGATTAGAGTTTGAACCAGAAAAATTAAATTAAATACTCACGTAACTCGGCCACTGGACTTTATGTCTCATAATATATACTATTTTCACATTTACCTTTTAAAGTAGGCATACCATTCACAAGAATAGCAAATTCCCAAGGAATTACTTCCTCACAGGTTTGTTCTACAAGTCCTTCATTACTACAGAAGGTGAGAAACATACCCAAGTAATTGTGGACCAGTGAGCTTTAGACCAAGTTGCAGCTATCTTAATATACATATATGTTCATAGATGTCCCATTTCTTGATGGGAATCTAACTTTTGGTCTTCTAGCTTTGCCCCTCCAAATCATTCTAATTTTCTTTAGTGAAGGCCCTGCTATCTTTTACCTCAACAGGCCCCAATTCTATGATCATTAAAGGGTAAACATGATATTGATCCCTTACTTATGCTTTATTTGTTTTTAAAAGTAGAGAGATTCTTGTCTGTGTCGCTTAGAAATGTGTAAAAATTAACTAAGTCTTCTTCAAATTTTGAATGCATATTGGACAAATTTAAAGAAAACTGAACTTTCTTGATGAAATTTTAAATTCGAAATCCAACCCTTTTTAAGATTTGATCAAGTCTGTCTTCCCCTTTATTTCTTTTAAACGATTGTCATAATTCAATTCCCATGAGAGTTACATTATAAATTCAAAGCAGCCTAGCTATCCCTCTATTTATAGTTCAGCAAGTTTAGGAGAGGTACCTTTCAATTTCGAAACCATGTGGCATACAACCCCATTTATTTTCCGTGGCCCAACATTTTATGCCAAGTTGACCAAAAGAATTGTAGCGTAACTAAAATGAAAAAGAAGAAAGAAAGAAAGAAAAAAAAAAAAATCGGCTGTACCACCATTTCTTGGCTTCCATTCAATTGGGGGGACCCCCAAGAGCCGAGGCATGGCGTGGCTGAAAAGATACAATGAAGACTAATGACCAATTACTTATTCGGCTTAATCTTGTATTATAATTGTACACGAAGGGACCCCTATTCTCATTTCCAATGATAACATTTTAATTTGTGTTCTAAGCATCAATTTTGTCACATCAAGCATGGATTCACCGTCTGGATCTCCATCCAACAAATTTAAGAGTACTTTCATGTCAGTTGAGCTTAATTATATGAATGCGGTTGAAACATAAGTTAATGTATTGCACCAATGATTGTTGGTTGTTATTAATATCTGTAATTGTGTATTAAAATATTTTAATAAACGGTTGTTATAGTACAATATAAATATTCACATTTTTTTATGCACCGAATTGATTATATTTATGTAATCTTATTTATGTCAATTTTGTTTTGCATGCAACTAGTTTTATCCATTTTAGGTTAATTTTCAAGTGACATATGAAGTCCACTTAGTACTTCGCTCCCTAACACAACATGGCCATGCCAAAACTAATGGACTTAGAGAGAATTATCTACTGGCCTAGTTGATGTAGCTTTGCTTGGTTATATGGTTGGGTAAGTGTTGAGTTTTATTTTTGGATTAATCCTTTAAGGAAAGGGAGCCATCAGCCATACGTGAGGTGCTGCATTATGTCAAACAAGGTGTAGGGATCAGCCTCAAAGCATCAAATCACACCCTCTTTCAGCTAGATAAGCATGTGTGACAGTTAAACGGTTCAAATCTACCTGACCCATTGTGGGATTGCTTCTGTAGACAAACTGTTTAGAATAAGAATTTTAGTTGGTGCAAATGTTTATAATATAATTTGCTCTTTTTGATGTACTAGTGAAAACACACACACACACACACACACACACACACACACATATATATAAAAGATTCGACTCCCAATGTTCATCCATATGTGGCTTCTGTGAAGTAACAATATGTAGCAGATACAAAAAACTAAAAGCTCTTTTGCGCATACGATGTATGTAAATGTGCCAATTAAGTACTTGTATTTAGTATATTTCAATGCATATAGACGTCCAAAAAATTACACAAAACAAAACTATTTTTTTTTTTCTTCTATTGAGTTATCCTGAGAATGTGTGATCCTTGTGCTTGTCATTGGACAGGAAATCCCCCACATGGTTAGCCACATGAAGGACATGGAGTCTTCCTCGTAAAGATGGTGCACATGGACAAAAACAAAAGTAGGGAAAAAAAAAAAAAAAGAACAAGAAGAAGAAAAAAGGGAAAATTGTATATATATATATATATTATTTTATGTTGTAAAATTGAAGAGGATCCTATGATTATTTAACATCAGAAAAGAGATCAACTGGTGAGTCACAGCTGTGAATATGTGAATAAATGTGTAATGGGATCCAATGGGAAGCCCTGGTCAGGAAATGCAACGAGGGCTTGCCATGGCTTGTATTTATTTAGCATCACTACATGCACCGAGTGATTAGTGGTTAGTAGCTTGAAACAAGATTGAGGAAAACAGACATGTCTGTGGCTTTAAAGCACCACTCAATTGGGTAGACCCAAACCAGTGACATTATATATTATACAATTGATTTGATATATTTTAAATATACATTTATATTATATTATTATAATTATTAAATATATATATTTATAATTTTTTTTATCATATTTTGTGAGGAACATTAATTTCTGTTTTTATTTTTGAACACCCAATATTCTTTCAATTAAAAAGAGCAACCTTTCCATTGTAGGCTTCTCAAGTATCTGCAGCCTGCCCTCTCTCTCTTGACAATGCTACTACTGGAGACAGCATTGCATCCAAAAAGACTAAAAGTATAATTATGATGATATAATATAATATATAATTTTAAATTTTAAATATATATTTTTTTGGTTCTTCCGCCTATGCAATAACACTTTTCTTTTCCTTTGTTGTCTCCAATTTCATTGTTTTCCCCTTTCTCTGCTTTTGCTTTATGACCCTCCCTATGGCTTTAAAAAATCTACACCTCAAGGACAAATAAAGAAAAGAAAAACAAAAATGAAAAATCTACTCTTCCCCACTAAATGTTAAAGTACAAAGATATAATATAAAGAATAATTGCACAAGGGCTTAAAATTTTTAATTAAGATGCTAATTTCTAGTATGATATTAAAATGAGAGTTCAAGTCCCTATTTTATGAGAATTTGAAAGAATTATGGTATTATTAGGGTTTGCTTGACATGTTGTTTATTTTAGCCACCTACTAGTATATTCTTAATATGCTAATATTGAGATCATCCTTACACTTTTTCCTTTTTCATTTAATAATCTTTACTATATGTATTTAAGGAATATAAAAGAGTGTTATTATAAATTTATATAAAAATTGTGATTAATATTTATTATTATATATTTATAAATTTATCTTTTTAATAATGTCTATATTTGTTGTTGATGTTATTTTTTTTTAAAATAAAAAATACATAAAAAAAGTTTAAAAATTAATTTATCTTTTTAATGATGTCAATTTTATTTGTCTATGTCTCTTTTTCTTCGTACAAATAGTTAATTGTTGCGAATTATCTAATTTATGACGTAATAAATTTATTATTAGAATTTTTTTTAAAAAAAAATCCAAGGATGAGGTAGCTTTACACTTTCATTTGTGTTGTGCTAATGTACATATAGTTGTTTTTTTGTTTTTTTTTTCTTCCTTCCTGATGGAAAATCTAGGCTTCAAATTAAAAAAAAAAAAAAACAATTGTCTGTATAATTATTACGATTAAAACTAAGCATTGTTACACTAAGTGGCACAGACTAAGCTACAGAGAATATTTGCACCGTAGTGATGACAAGCGATTTTTAACAAAATTTGCACACACCTATATAAAATGAGAATAATTAGTCAGCATCATTTTATTTTTAACGAAATTTTCCTTAAATATCAGTGAAAATGCTACCTGGCACAACTCTGAAGGCTTATGCACAGAGAAGTTTAGTGCATTTAAACCCCCCCCCCCCCCCCCCCCCCCAAAAAAAAACAAGAAGAAGAAGAAGAAGACATTAGGAGCCACATGTGGGACTTTTCAAGCATTGGATGCACTTGCTATGGTTCCATCCTATGTGCTAGCCTTTGCAGATTACAAGGTAATTAACATTGCACGCCCAGAATATAACTAAAACGACGACGAGCAGGCATGCCTGAGTGCAGCGCAGTAAAAATGAACACATGGGTAGGAGCTTGCTGTAAACTCAAAGGCAAGCAGTGTTGCTGTAAAAATAGTTAGTTCGGTTCTTTATTTAAAAGGGTAAACTTTTCATTAAATGTAAAAGAAAAGTTTAATTAAGTAAAGGGCTTGAACTTAATTGAAGATCAACATAACTAATAAAAATTTAATTGGTTAATTGATTAATTAATGACTTACAATTGACTTTCTTCCTTGATTACATATAATTACTAATTATATACTTGTTTGTTTTGGCAAGCTTAAATTCATAAATTAAAAAAATTTAATAGAATCGATGGTTAACCAAAATTTGTTATTTAATAATTATAAATAAAGAATTTAATAATTAATTTATTTATATTATTAATGTTTACTTATTTAGTGATTAAATCTTCTTAATTTAACAAAACTAATTTATTAGGATCAGTATTTTTAATTTAAAAATATTTAATATTTAAATTTTATTTTTAAATTTTTTTAGAAGCCAAATGGTCAATTAACTGATGGTTAAATCTCCCATTAAAAATCATTTTTTAACAAATGGTTCTTCCATTCAAGCCACCTTGAACCATTCCAATTTCATAATTCCGGTTCAATCCGAAATTGTGGTTGCGTCTAGGTGCAAACCTAATTAATGCGCAATATCTTGCACAAAACTAATTTTTTCATATTGATACAAATGTACATGCATGTTACCACCATATACTCGTAATGTTCTTCATGTCAAGAGTGAAAAAGAGAAGTGCGCTCAGTTCTACTTCTCTCCCATTTTACTCAAAACACCTTACACTTTCTTCTCCATATCCATTTTTCCAAGTGGCACAGAACTCTACCAATACAGAAACCAACCAACCCATTGGGACCTTGCTATCATGGATAAAGTTCAGCACAAAATCGTGATACCAAGTAAGAAAAATGAGATCAAAGCTAACTCGTGAGACCCCCGGGGGGGGGGGGTTGCTTCTTTTGTACTCAAGTCAGCAGAATTGTTAAATGGCACACAACGTACAAAAATACATAGGAGTTCAAAAGATTTCCTATATTTGATCTGACCCGTGTTATCTGGTTGTAATATATGATACACCATCCATTCTCTACTTTTTGCAATCCATGAAAACGTCACTCAGTGCTGCAAACATCGATCTTTGGTGGGTCTAAAGCTAGCTAGCTCCTCACACTGCTAGACCCATTTCAAGCGCATGAAATCTCTGCGTCAACCTAGACTAAACTTCCCAAAAGCCAGAACATGGGATTACAATAGACCAGTGCTTCCAAATGGATTGTTTGTTTGTTGATGGGTACTAGGATTTGCTGGAAATGCCCCAAATGCATCACCAAACGGATTTGTCGGGGCCATCATCATGTGTTGCTGATGCTGTGGCAGCGGATACATAGGTTGGTACTGACCAAAGGGATTCAGTGGCTGTTGAGGCATTCCTCCCATCTGAACTGCAGTAGGAGGGGCAATGCTGTTTGACATAGCAAAAGGATCTTGTACCTCAAAGGGATTTGGGGCAGGTGCTCCATATACAGGCTGCTGCGCAGCCCTGTATGCTCCCTCATCATATAAACTATTCAGTGTGAGTGTATCCAGTCCACCAGCCTGAGATTCACAACAATCAGAATGATGCGTCAATAATGCCATTAAGCATTATGCAAGGACTTCTGTC
This sequence comes from Kandelia obovata, assembly GCA_021464305.1. Taxonomy (NCBI): domain Eukaryota; kingdom Viridiplantae; phylum Streptophyta; class Magnoliopsida; order Malpighiales; family Rhizophoraceae; genus Kandelia; species Kandelia obovata. Next base: position 5,778,624 of record CM038488.1, read on the forward strand.
TTGCCTTTTTCCAAGTAATAAGGACCATTTGATACATAGAGATGAATGAAAACTGAACAAACTATCAATAAATATGTTCCCAAGTAGTGGCAGCCAAATGTATAATGCCATGAGGATACAAACAAAATGCTCCTCAAATCGCAGAAATGCTAATTGACTTAGGAAGATTATACTCATTCCAATAAATGGAAAAGTTCATATCCAATGAAAAACAAGCCAGATGTCCTAAACAGATCAAACTGAAGAAAATTATATTTTAGTTTTCGCTATTGTTGTATAAAACATCTACTGTTATTATTCCAACGAGAATTATTTCTTGTTTCTATGTCAGCAGTGATTGATCAACTCCTCACTATGGCCTGTGAAAGAATATTCATAACAAATTAATAATGAGTGTACCAATTGCCTCTCGTTAGCTGAAGAAATGTTGCTGCTTGGAGTGGTGACAAGGGCAAGTTCCCATCCAGTAGGATCAAAATCTTTTGCTTGACCAGCAGCAGCATTGAATGTTGGTGCAGCATTGGCATCTAAAAAATAAGAATTGAATAACTGTGTAACATAATATAGACAACTGGAATGGAAGGAAGAAAATTAGAGATTAGAAAAGTTCTTAGAAAAGGAACAAAAAGTTACCCAGTTCAGATGGAACTATAGCCAAAGCCAAGGCATTTCTTTCCTCAATGACAGATGCATCAGTGGTTGAGTAGTTCAAACCCTGAAACAATTGAAAAGGGAGAAAAGAGGAAGAAAGAGATGAAAATTAAGAAGTACTTGGAAAATGTTTTATCCACCAATGTAACAAAACTATGGCAAAGCAATTACCAATAAATCCCCCGTCTCTGAGTTGTTTTGAGGAGCAGGAATAGGAATAGGAGGGGTAATATCAACATTGGTAACAGCTATCTCATCTGAAGGTACTGGCTCAGGTTCGCCTCTGGATAATTCAGTATCTTCAGGACCTTCTTCTGGTCTGTATGTAAGTTGAAGCTATTTCAAAGAACCTACTGTTAGTCCAACAAATCTTCATAGGCTGCAAAATTATATTTCCTCCTTGTGATGAAATAAACTGTCAAGAACAAGTTGCACATGGGGACAAGAATGGAGCAAAACCTATATGTATAGTACCACATATACATTCTTGCTTATCAGAATAAATCATGCCACCATTTCTTACTCTTCTGTCTACTTCAACCAAGCAACAAACCTGATTGATGTTCACTTCAATAATGAATTTGACCACATCAATACTTCTATATTGCTCTTTTTCTGCATGGTCGAGTATCTGGCTTAGACAATTATTCCCGAAAAAGAATTGTTTTGGCAATGTTCAAATGTGCCCTGATATCATTGCATTGCTGAGGCACTTGCGTGGCTACCAGAGAGGGTACATGGATTCCAAAACCCATCAAGTTCACCAATTACTCCACTTGTTCATCAAAAGAAAGTAGGAGAAAAAAGAATAGTTGCAGCTTTATTTATTGAAGATCCTAGTATTTTAACATTTGTTCATAGTGACAAAAATAGAAAGTAACATTTACTAATGACATAGATATCGGAAAAAAAAAAAACAAAAGGCTTGTAGTCAAATATGTGTCTCAAAAAGAAAAGCAATTTTACTAACCAATGGTTCACTTGGAACAGTCACAACTCGAGGTGCCTCTTTTATATACTCTTCCATTGTAGTAAGAAAGGATTGTGGAGGCTGCATATAGAGAAGAGTGTAATGCCATAAACTCGATGACAAGAATGAGAAAAACCAAAAAACCACATAAACACTAAATCCACGTCTTAGCATCAGATACCTCTCTCAGAATAGGAAACTGAAAGTTCCTTGCAAGTTCTAATCCTTTGCAAATTTCATAAAAATCAGAAAGGCTACCAGCCTGTACAAAAAGGCAAATAAATTCCTTCAACTCAGAATGAAGATAAACCCACCTCAAACAACTAAAAAAAATACAATATGGCATACAACAAATGGTGATAGTGAGCAAATAAAGAAGAAGCATGACCTGCTGGCCCGCTCGTTTATACACGTCAAGGGCTTTGAAAGCTTCATGCCTTGGCATCTCAAAAAACTGCAAAGCAATTAAAAGTTCAGCAGTAAATAGGAGAATGTAGCTGGGATAAACAAGCAAAAACAGAAATTACCTTATCCACAAGATTGATTATTCCATCATTAATAGCACAATATATTTTGAAACTCTCCTTTAATACCTGAAATGTCACATACCATTTAAGTCAACAATGAATATTCCGAAGGCATTCTAGAAAGCATAAACTCAATCTCCACTCATGTTTTCTCAAGTTTGATATGCCACCTACCTATTCAAGAAAACCAGTCTCCAATCCAAAACCACCAAGAAAAGGGAAAAATTATCACATCTTGCAAAAATTTATCAACCCATGGATTATCAATTTATTTATTGCCCACTTTGGGAAATAGCTTTAACAAGTTTCTAGGAAGCTAGAAAAGGACTGGCCCTATTAAGTGTGAAAGATCAAATCCAAATCAATAGTCCAACTCTAGCAGTTGCAGATTGTAGAGAATAGAAAGCAGGAAACAGAGATAAAAAGGAAGACATAATGGTGGAATTACAGCAAAGAGAGAGAGGCCATACCAGAGCCAAAGCATATTGTATAACATAATTACCAACTGCTGCGCCTTCTGGCTGTAAAGGCAAGCAAGGTCAATTTAATTTTTCTCACATCAATAGAGTTCCAATACACAAGTGACTCGATGAGAGGAAGAAGTTCATAATTTTCACATCAAGTATACCTGACAACCAACTAGACGATACAGCAGCTGCTGCAATGCAGGTAGCTGCTCCAATAGTTCTTCACTATCCAATTCCCTGGTTCTGCTGTAGCCCTGCTTAAAGATAACAAAGAGTGATCAAATTTATTAAACCCAGAGTCAATTAATGTCAGTCGAGCCCAAATACGAGCACAAAGCAAATAACCTAATCAACAAAAATTCAGTATCAACTTTATAAGATCATTTCTGATTGGAATAATTCTGAGATGGTTCAAGGAATGATGGGAGTAAAAACTCCTTCTAAACAAGCAAATGACAGCAAATGGAAAAACAATACCATGCTCCCCACATTTAATTATCCAGAAGCACAAGTATGATTTAAAGGATTCTAAGCATATTCCTCCCAGTCAATAAAATGCAAGTTCTACTGAGGAAGAACAAAAAAGCTCTTGAAATTAGTTAAGCATTAGACTAGAAACCAAGACACAAAGGCCAAGCCAAAAAGAACCTTGACAAAGGCCCATCAATTACCCTCATAAGTCAAGGAATGAATCTTGTGATCGATTTTCTGTCCTGCGTCATGTGAAATGACTACCAAACAGAAGGCACGGAGGACAAGACACTTTATCCCCAACCAATCAAAAGAATAAGTAGTTAAATATCTCCACCTTAATCCAAAGATCTAAATTCCAATGACCAAAACTTGCCTCAAAACCTCCAGTTGAGATCTTCTGTTTTTTTTTACCATAAAACAAAGAAACATATCAAGAAGAACAAAGCAGTATATTATTTTCCCCACACACACAAAGAAAAAAACACCACAATCTAGTGGAGACTGTGATTCATGGTGGGAAAAATTGCTGCTAAATTACCAAGAACTTGCACCCAAGCAGCATATTATTTTCTCGAGCAAAAACTTTTTTTAAAAAAAAGACAACAAATAGTTCTCCTTAGCAATTATTGCACATGCTTATAAGTCCATTGCATAAACAAAGAACAAATTTAAGAACAAAAGACAGAGAAAAAATAACAAATTATGGGTAGAGTAATCAATTGCATTGTTGAAAATACCTAGAAATTATATTGTATCATTTACATGTATTTTATTTCTTTCTGTTTAAATCTAAATGCCAGATATGAATATGACCACTAGTTAAGAAAAGTACCTTATCCTGCCCTTGACCAGGTTTAGGAAGTCGTTCTGCTTCAATGTCATACTTAAGTATCCTAAAGCATTCAAGTCTTTCCTCCAAAAACAGTGCATAAGTTCGTACCCAGGCAGAGCAATCCCAAGCTAGAGAAATATGATTGTTGAAAAAAAGACAAAATAAATAAAAAATAAAAATGCCAGAATTTTTCTGAGGAATTAAAGCCGTTTGATGGAGAGCACGGAACAGAAAGTCTAGTTACCAATGGGACTTGAATCATCCTTGAAACTAGACAGTTGGAGTATGCGGCCTCTCTGTGAGAAATTTACTAGTTCTTCTCTGAAAGTAGGATCACCCTCTCTCAGTAATCTATGAATAACAATCAGTGTTTTCAGTGCCACCTGTTAAAGGAAAGCAACATTAACATAAGCATGATCCTTCAAATTCAAACAAAGAGCACCAAACTAAAGAATTTTTTTTCACATAATCAAAAGAAAACATCAATCTAATGACCTTTTTTCCCCTTTATATCCAAGATCAACAAACAGTTCTCTCTAGTGCATGAGAATTCTCAACAAGTAAAACTTTGGAATATCAAATTCACACAACTATATCATTTAGTCTACACATCCCAAAGAAATTCACCAGAATGCAACACATAAAACACAACAATCAGCAAATCAGTGTAGCACACGAAATTCATAAGTTCTAGAATCCTCAACATGATTAGTTTGGACAACATAAACAAAACAGAAACTCTATTCATTCTGTTGATCAACAGTTAATTTGATAAGTTTCAGCAACGGAGCCCCAACATCCACAAAAAATGAAAAGAATCATGACTAGACAAATATTGCTTAAAAACCAATTCTACCAATCCTCTATGGATTGTGAACTCCACCATGCCCGTGGTAACTTTTGAACATGTAAAGAGAAAGCATTATACCTCAATTATCATGCAATTGGCATGCCGTTCCAAAGAAACACTTATTAGGAAGATATTAAAAGATAACACAATCAAGACTTCACTTTGTCAAGTATAGACAATCTGATTACATTCATAGTTCCAACAGTTTGCAAAACACTGCCTCCACTAGCAAAGCATCTGCAACCAATTAAATTTATCAACGCCATTTAGACCCACTTGAACCCTATACCAGTACCCACTTGAAACATCAGATCGACAAAGTCACTGAAATACTAAACTGATTTATACCAAATTCACATTTAACCAAAACAATTACAAAACCAATCCAAGAACAAGTTCAAAAAATAAAAAATAAAAAAATAATAATCAAACCCAAAAACCGAAATTTTCCAGAAAAAAACCATTATTACCGTCCAATTATGGGTCTTAGCCAATCGGCGAGAAAGCGCCAGAATGCAGTAAGCAACATCGGCACGAGGCCGAATCGCTGAAGTGGCAAGCAAGATTTCTGCAATACAAAGAAAAAATTCTCTAAAATCATCTCCCAAGTACAATTTTTTTTTATTTTAAAAAAAATCCATTTTAAATTTAAAGAAAAAAAATACAATAAAGAAAAAAGGAAAAGAAACAAACTTCGGAGATGTCTCTCCTTGGGAGGGCACTCGACGTGGTTGGTTGCTTTGACTATGGCCACATCCAATTCCTATTAATAGAAAGCAAAAACAAACAAAAACAGAATTTTGAACAAAATTAAATGAAATTAAAGAAAAACAGAGAGAAAGAAAAAGAAAAAGAAAATAGTACAGACGGCGTAATCGCTGTTGACATGGGCGAGACCGACTTTCGTGGAGTCCTTGATGGCTCCATAGGCTTTTCTCCATGTCTGCAGCGTACCCATTTCTTTTCTTCTTCTTCTTTTCCTTTTTTCTTTTTTTTTTTAATTTCTTTTTATTATTTTTTCCTTTTTCTTTCCCTCTCAATTAAACCAGCCCAGATCGCCCCCCCCTCTCTCTCTCTCTCTATATATATATATGTGTGAATCTCTGAGTTTCTTCTCCTGGTATTAGATTTGATTTTTGATAATTGGGGTAGTGACGGTGGCGGTTGACTGAGTTATTTCTCTCTCTCTAGAAGTTCTTCTTTCGTTCTCTCTCTGTTTCTTGGAGGACAGCGAGAGAGAGACTGTAACTAGCAGCGGATAGAGACGTTCATTAATTCAGTTTATATATATATATATATATATTGTAATTATTATATTTATTTTTTTATTTGATTTTGCAATTATTTATTTTTATTTTTACTGGAAATTCTATTACAAAAATAAAGCATAAAGTGGGAAATATTCTTTCCTTTCAGGGAAGATCATATTTATCTGTGGCTTTATTGGCTTTTGGCCCCTCTGTCCCTCTCTGCATTTTTTTTTTCTTTTTTTTTTTCTATTTTCTAATTTATATTTTAACTAAGACTTGAAGGAGGTTTAAGTTTAAAGTCTAAATCCTCAATTTTTTTCTACAAATTTTGTTCTGTCGTCAACATGGCTAACTTAACCACAGGTTGTGCGGTTAGCATGTTTATTTGTTTCCGACCAAACATGTATAATTTGTAGGAAGAAATTAGTGACTCATTTTTTTATTCTAAATGCTTTAAATTACATATATTTTTTTCTGCGAATTTGTAGTCTAATTTATTGTATAATATGATGGTATAATATATAAATTTTACAAAATTATAGAGTGTTGTCTGTATATTTTTTTTAAAAAATAAAATTAAAGAGAGAGAGAGAGAGAGTAGCTTAGTTGTTCAATTTCTTTTTTGTTTATTAAAATTTCTTTATTGAATGATATCCATGCATAACATCATGTTTTTAATTGCTTAATTTTGAATGGCAGTCCATTTCCTGTCATATGAAATCAGGGTCACCCTTGCTCCTATCTTTGTAGAATCTTGCTAGTTGGCTGTGTATGTTTACAATGTATAGGGCACACGTATTGAAATCACTCCAAGTATTTTGAGGGTGTACTTGGATTTAAAAAAAAAAAAAAACGAAGTAAGGATAAAGAAAAATGAGAGACAAGAAAGTGAGAAAAATAAAAGTCAAGAGAGAGTAATTTTTTTTTATAAAATTTTTCTACTGAGAGGAGATAATGTAAAAAAAAATTATTTTTTTAAAAAATTAAATAAAAAATAAAAATAAAAATGTCAAAATAATAAATATAAAAATTATTTATTCAGTAAATAGTTAAGATGAAAATAAGAATTGATGGTTTTGATTTTTATTATAATTTTAATTTTTATAATAAATAAATAAATCTTCATTTTCTTTATAATATCTAAAACGATTTCTTAATCCCTTAATAATAGAAATTTTTTTAAAAAAATAATTACCAACAACTTTGAAAACAAAACATTATCATTATTTGAAATAGTGAATAAATTTAAATTCATTTTAGATGATATAAACAAAAAAATACGTGGTGATACTCAAAATATATACAAAGAATGGTGCAAAATACATTTAGAAAACAAACTGTAAGTTGATTACTTGCTTTTAATTAATGAGATTTCTCAAATTATTGTATTCTTTCTAATATTCATAAAGATGTAAACAAACTTGTCAACTATATATATATATATTTTTTTATGAAATTAGAGCATTAGTTAAAAAAGATAGAAAAAAAAAATTAAAAAATAAGTCAAAGCTTTTAAGGAAAACTATAGAAAAAAAATAAAATAAAAAATCTTAAGAGGCCTTTGGTTGGAGAATGCCCTTGGTTTGGACATCCCAGGAAGATATTCTTTTACACACAACAAAAGGTGCTAGAAGAAAAGAGGCAATTCAAGCAAGTTCTCTTGTATGATTAGAAGTACTTTTTATTATTATTATTATTATTCCTTGGTACATTGGAAATCATATTTATTGATGTGAGAAACTAGTAGATCAACAATCTCTTTGTGGGGGGTGGGGGGGGGATAGAATGAAATGGACTCATTCCCAAGAGATACTGCTATAACTTGTAACAAGCAAAAGCAACTTTTTTATCCAAAAGCAAAAGTTTGATGCAAGAAAATGACTCCATTATTAAAGCAAAATGGGCCACAATAGTGATTAATTTTACTTTACTCCTCAATTCAAGCCTCTAATAATGGATCAATAGATTTTCAGTTATATTTTTATATATCTAATTTAAATAGGAAGCAGGGAGGTGGCACATCCTTTGTTTTTTTTTTTGGTGGGAAAGCTAAACCAATTTGGTTATTAGATGGAAATTCAACCAACAAGAAAATAGAGATGTTGACTGTTTGAGGAATCTGACCAGCTGACATAGCATAATTTGCCAGAGGAGTACTGCTGTTTTCCCCCTGTCATGTTCACGCGTGGGAGCAACTGGCTATACAACCGAAAATTGTAAATTATCACCAACTTCAAAAGCACGTTGGATGATAATTTGTTAAATTATGGCAGGAAAATCCAACTAATGGCGCTAAAGTTTTTCTGTAATGCAGCATTGAACGAAGTAAAAAGAAGAAAAAAAAATCAGTTTATAATATCGATTGCCATTCCGAAATAGGAGGGCTACTCAACATTAATGACCTAAAAGACAGTAGTCAAGCTTGTGCCATTGGAGCCAAATCATACACTTTAAGCAACCTGTTTCATTTCGGTTCCATGTTTTTACATTAACTTCATTAAGAACAGAAGCTTTAGAAACTTGGCCTTGATTCCCAGACTTGTATTCTATAGTTATTTCAGCCCTTGATGCTTATTTTTTGAAAGGATAGCTGAATTTCGCCAAGCAGAATGGATTGACAACTATTGTCAGTTTGGCGATCATGGCGTTGGACATTAGTTGTCCGCCATTCACTGATAACTGATGGGGTAGTGATGATGGTACATGACAACTTTTGAGAAATATGATTTCTGATCTGGGGGGTTTGCCATACAAATGCTGGAGTATCAATCTTGACCAGCAAATGATGAAACTTGCGTCACTAGCAGCAGAGTTGACGATGCTTAGTTTGGGTAAGGTGGTGGCACGTTACAGCCTAAATTTGTAGTCCCAGCTTGCGGATGTTGTGTCTGAGATGAGAAACACTGAGTGAGCTTTGTGAGTTCTCCAGTTGCAATGCTAATACTGAACCATGTTATATGGCACCACATTGGTCCCCGATCCTTCAGGTGCGTTGCCTCGATGAGCTTCATTTCCCAATGCTAGACAACTGGTTTTCTTGAGTCTACTGTCGGTTTCTGCTCCAGAAAGGGTGAGTTGTCTAACCTGCTGTAACACAATTAGCTTTGATAACCAGTTCACTTTCACATGCAACTAAACTTGGAGATTCACAATATCCACTGGAACTAATTTAATTTGTGCATGTAAATTTCTCCCATCCATTCTAGACATGAATTTAGCATGCAACAGTCTAACAACTTGCTGAAGCTGCAACAACAGCAAGATCCATTCACCCGGAAATCTTATCACATAGAAAAAAATCAATCGTGATTTACAATTATAGCTTCCTTTACTGTTTATTTAGGATTTTCCCCCGTACAAAATTAATTATATAGAAAAGAGCAAGATTCAAATAGAAGGAAGTGCTTCAAATCAAGCTATCCCCATACCAAATCCACAGAAATCAGATTGAACTTTGATTTTCTTTCATGGAAAACTAGACTTTTATTTTCTTTTGCAATGTAAGATTGAACTTTAACAAAATATTCCAAGTTGGCAACTCATCAGGATGCTAGATTGTATAGTTCCCCCTACAGTCAGATTCTCATTCCCAATGAAAGTAGTTAAGTGATAATTTTGTGCGAGAAGAAAACTTAAAAAAAAAACAAAATATAAATCAATTATAGACTGGATTAATCAGCAGATGCGTACAAGTATAAAACATCTTTACAAGCTTGAAAGGTGACAGACTCATCAAATTGGAAGATCACTTCCTCATTGCAGCTATCATTTAAACAGACTAATAAAATCTACTTCAATGACACCGCCATGAATGCAAATGGTAGTTGAAAGAGTATGACATTGGAGAAAAATACTCAATGTCAAGAAAAAGGAAAAAAAATATTAACAAGGTGCAAATACTTTTACAATTTAGATAGCAGGTGTGGCTCATCATTAACTAGTATAATTTTATTTCCCAAAGACCATTCATTGGTCTCTTCAAAGATTCATCAAGTGTGTGTTAGTGTTTATATAGTCATCTTCTACCATTTAACTTGACATAAATTTAAAAATTCAAAAAAGCATAGAGAAAAAGTGCGTTCACCAATGGCTTAGAAAACCAGGATGGCTCAGAAGTTCAGATAAACAAACACAACCGAGGAAAATTATGTAAGAAAAGATTTCTCTATGGCAACGGATGAAGATTTACCAATAGCATGTCCTCTTGATGGGGGCAAAACAGATTGTAATTTCTTTATCATATAATTGAGCTCCTTCAACTTTTCTGGCTTGTCAGATTGCACTAAAATCCTTGCCAACATTTGATATACTGTTTCACTTATACGCATCCCTCTTTCCAAAAATTGTTTACAGCATTCAAAGGCTTCTTCCAACCTCTGTCGAGAACATAATCCTGTTACCAAAATATCCAGTGCATGACCATGAGGGCAATATCCCCTCTCCAGCAAGTATTCCCACAAATTCAAAGCTAGATCAATCTGGCCATTAATACAGAAAAATTTCATTAACATAACCACAGTACGTGTTTTGGGTACAAAATTTATCTTAGTCATCTTGTTGTAAAGTTCAGCAACACCCTTAATGCCACTTGACTTCATCAATCCTAAGAACATTGCATGATAAGTCACATTATCATGCCCAATTTGCTTCTCTTCCATCTCATCCATTAACCTCATAGCAGATGTCACTTCTCTACATCTAATGAATGTATTTATCAAAGCATTATATGCTCCAATGTCTGGCTGCAAGTTTCTCTTGGGAATTTCATCAAATAACTGCCTGGCCTTATGTGTGTTTCGGGCAATCCCTGCTCCATGAATCAAAGTGGTGATTATTTCCAACGTCGGCAAGCAATTGGCCAGTTCCATTTCCTCAAAAATTCTCAAAGCATCACCAAAGTAACCCCTCTTACAATATGCATTGATTCGAATACCAAAAGTTAAACTAGTTGGCTTGAAGCCTCTTCTAAGCATCTCGTGGTAAAATAGTTCCATGGCAGTGACATCATTGGATTCCTTAAACCCCAAGAGCAAGATATTCATGGTCTTGGTATTAGGGGGAAACCGGTCATACATTTTTTGGAACACTGACCGTGCCTCTTTCATCTTTCTTTGAGTGCAAAATGCTCGAAGCAGTACATTGAACTCTTCAGTTCCGAATTCTTTTCCAACAAAAGCCACTTTCTCCATCCTCTCAAATGCTTCAAGTGTATCCTCATATGTTTGGAACTTTGCAATTCTGCATAGCATAATGCTCATTGACTTAAGAGTAAGCAAGGAAGGGTGTGCTTTCCCAACTTCCTCCATCAATTCCCAAGCTTTCTCAAAGTAGCGCATTCGTGCAAGGATGTGAAGAGTCTTTTCAAAGGCAGCTGAACTTGGAATGAAATGGGAAAAGCTGAGACAAAATCTGAAGAACTCCAAGGCTTTAATGCCATTGGTGTGGGCAGCAAACAGGCGGCCAAGAACATTCTCAACAAAATTGGTGGAAATTTCTGTCGGTCGAAGATGCTGTAAGAGAGTGGGATGCAATGGTTTATAGGGAAATGAATGGTCATTGATGATTCTGGTAATTTGTTCAACTTCAGGCTGGGAAGAGGAGTGAAGTCTCTTGAAGGGGATTTCAAAATGTTGATTGTGCTTCTGCAAGGTCAACAAAGAGAGTATTAGTCTCTCTTCCCTAAGTAAACCCACTCTCCTTATAACTTTCAAGTCCTAACTTCACTCTTTCAGGAATTTGGCAAATGAGAACTCAAAATGAAACCCTCTCAATTTCACTATACCACTAAGAACAAGACCCACAAAGAAAATAATGATCCACTATAGCCAGAGTAGAGATTAAATTGGCAAGCACTGACAGCACAAAGCAATAAAGTAAGTTTCACCTCACCAATTGTCTGCACAGGCTAACAAGTCAAATTTCAAAATCAAAAACAAATTTTAAAGGATAACAATGCAACAAAACAAGACTAAGTCTACATACATCTGATCATTTTCAGACCCCACAGTGCAGGAGGCTCGTGCACTGAGGAACAACCCGCGCGGAGCAATCAATTGAATGGTTTGGCAATGTATAGATTTCATAATAATAACAATAGTTATTATTATTAAATTCTACTTCTTTCTGCTTTAATCCCCAATACTGTATCAGACTTCCATCACTAATTCAGCAAAATTACTTGTCCTTCCCTTCAATATCATTCTTAAGCATTCTAAAAATGAATTTCCTCCGAGACAGAACAGAACCCAATTCTGACAAAACAAAAAACAAGAGTGAGACACAGAAAGAAACCAACTTTGGTGGAGTCTTTGAGGACGGCGTAGGCTCTTCTCCATGTCTGCAGCATACCCATTTCTTCTTCTCAATTCTTTTATTATTTTTTCTTCTTTCTTTTTTGTCCAATCTGGCCCGCCTAGGTGGCCTTTTCTCTGCGTTTTTTATATCTGGGCCAGTTGGCTGCGCCTCCTCCTCTCTCTCTCTCTCTCTCTCTCTCTCTCTCTCTCTCTCTCTCTCGCTCTTTCTCTCTCCCCCTTCCTGTCTTAAATAGTATAAATTTCAAGTCTTTGGATTGTGATTATTTAGTTTTGAGTTTTAAAAATTTAAGTTATTCAAATTTTGGATTACATGAATTTTAAAATATTTTAATTTAAAATAATTTGGGTTAATAGATTATTGATTTTGTTAATTAATGAAAATTTAATTTTGAATTGAAGTCAAATTATTAGGGTAAATTCATATTTTACCACTGCTAGAAAAAAATCATATTAAGCACCCTATACTTGGAAAGATAATTCATTTGCACCCCAGAATTAAAAGATTGTTCGTTAAGCTCTTCGTTTGAATCGCTGTGAGAAATAAATTAGATGAAATGATGCCTAATTCATTGCTAAAGATTTGTGACCCTCTTCCTTTTTGTCTTTCATGTTTGTCTTTTGTTTTTCGTTCAGATGGAGGATGCTAGACTAGACCCTTTAGAAAAACAGAGAACTACACAAGACACACAGGGCCATTTCTACCCCTACCAGATCCTGTGTCAAAAGATGGACTACTAGAGCTGGAGAGCTGGAGGCTGCTAGAAAATATGCAAAATCCCACTCTGGGAAGAAGACGAAAATTGGCTAAGCCATCCGCTACCCAGTTTCCCTCTCTATACACATGGGAGACATTGACAGTCCAATCCCTGGCTAAGCAAGTCCCAGCACGGCTGAACTAAATTTGCATGGGGGTGCAGAACAGGAACCCCTCCAATAAAAAATCTCCACCACAACCCGAAAATCCACTTCCAGCCAAACATTCTTGTAACCTGTCGCCACATCAGGACAAGGCCCTGAAGCACCCTCCCCCCACCAATTTTCTGCAACATCAATGGAATCTAAGTAGACACAAAATATTCGTATACTATATACAAGACATTTTATACTAATGTAGCATAAAATATCTTACATGTAATAGAGAAATTATTTGTCTACTAGTATCCACTACTTTTGCAATCACTTGAATTTTCCCAAATAGAAATCTAAATACAGGAAACCCTGAACAAATCAGAAACAGGATGTCACGTTCTTAAAAGCAATTCAATCTTGCTTCTATGAGGCACGTAAAGTTGGTATTGGTGTAAGAGAAGCAGCACACTGTGCCTTCTGGCTACACCTTCCTCTAAAGGCTTTCTAGTTTCTACCATAGAACTTGCTGGCCAAAAGCCACAAACATAAGGAATAGTCAACTCTAGTCTCCGTCGGAATAATGACTATATGGAAAACCAAGGCATTTTTCATTTTCAGGACATGAAGTTGCGGATCGTCAACCTGGTAACAAAGAACTTTCACCTGACTGGAAACAGTGTACAAACTCTAAGTTGGTGTATGCATTAACTCATAAAAAGATTCCAAAAATTAGGACCAATATGGATCAATGTTCAGGAAAATATACAGATCTGCATTGTACCAAGCCTCATCATGTAGGTAAAGTCCTCAGCAAGTGCAATGCCCGTTTCCACTGTGGCCTTTGCAACCTGATGATTCTTGTCAAGGCTGGCACTGCTCCAGCAGCTAAAATTGCCGGATGGTTTTCCTCATCCATGCTTAGATTGTATAGAATGGACAAGGCTGCCTCAACAGTCCTCTCACTTCCTCCTTCTATTAGTCCTATCAGCGGATATATAGCTCCCTGGGAAGCAACAGCTCGAGTAGCATCTACCACCCCTTTTGAGATTATTCTGTTGAGTTCCATAACTGCAGCTTCCTGTACCTCTACAGAGAGAGAGGACCTGATCTGCTCTATTAATCTTGGGATTGTCTCATAAAGAGTTACTTCCATGTTGATCGGATTCTCAAATCCTTGGCCAGGACCATATAAAGAGCCAAGTTTAACTAGGCAAGCTGCCACCCAATCCTTGTAATCAAGAGGGATATTTGATTTTAAGACTTTACGGAGCACTGAAGTGAAATGTGTGGAATTTACAGTACAGCGAAATTGCTCCAAATCAAGAAGCTTTGTCAGCAACCGGCATGCTGCAGATATTGCAAGCCCAGCTTCTTCGGCTTGAAGGGCAAGCAACTCCGGCTGCTGAATTTCAACATCAGATTCGTTCTCTGCCATAAATTGAAAACACAAAATAAACATGTGCAATAATATTCTATAAGGATGAATAGAACAGAATATGGAAAATGACTATAATCCAATGAAAATTTGTTCATTCATATACAACAAAACTGATACCATTAAACCAGCGAGTGGCCAAAATTTGGTAATAATTTCCCGGTTAAAAGAATGTAGAAAATATTTCAATAACTTGTTCAAGTGATGTTTTTTTTTCCAAAAAATAAGCATTTCTGAATGGGTTATGTCTTTAAAAGCTGTACTTAGTGAAAGGAAAAGGCTGGAAAAAAAAACCATATGGGTTAAACCTCAAAAATCATGGCAATTGCAGCTCAAGCATAAAATAAAATCCAAAATGTTAAAAACTAATTCAACAGAACATGAACATACTTGGGCATCTTTCATTCTCAGAATTCCATTGCTTGCTGCCACATTTATTTTTTGTAGATTATACTATACATCTAGATGACAAACAATGGAATTCTCTCAAAAATTCGACAGCAGAGATCCCACTTAGGCATGATCACACATAAATAATAGAAGCATTCTAATAGTTTGACAAAAAAGTATCAATTTCATTGGGAAAAGGTTAGTTTTAATTGCCAAAGAATAACTTTTTGGCATCTTTGTGCGTGGTTATCATTAGCCAATCAAGTCTAATTAGGTGGTGTACATTATATCTTTCTGTTTATCTATATGTTAGTTTTTAATAATCAATTACCCAGTAAACAACTACTAATGCATTTACAAATCAGAATGCTTCCTAGATCAACTTTAGCCGCAACCCTGCTAGAGTCTTTGATTGAACTCTGATGCTGACCTCTCCATTTCAATTTAACAGATATGACTTCTAACATTAGTATTACTCCATATGAACATTTTTACTATGAACGAAGATAATGACCTAATATCAATCACTTTGCTTTTTATCTCCAACTTAACCAGATCAATCAATATGTTAGGATGTCAAAGGACAAATTTCTTAATAGTGTTTAGTTCTTAAATAGAATCTCATACCATCTATTAGTCTTTGTTGGAAAATAGAATTGAGACCACAACTAATATCTGCTGAGAGGCTAGCATCCATGCTTGCACTACTAATTGCCACAAACTCGAGGACAGCAGCTGCTTTTCTTTGCAAATTTGGAGATGAATGCTTCATCATGTCCACAAGATGAACAATGAAAGTAGAGTCCAGCATATCCTCTCTGCAATGTGTTTTCAAGACAAGCAGACATCAAACACTTCTGCACACTAAGTATACTCAAGGGAAATCAAATACACAAAATTTGGCTCAACAAATTCATAAATTTGCTCCGAGAAGTGCATGCCATGTGCATCTTGGCATACTGCCTAGATCCTTTTTAAAGCTGGTGCAAGTAAAACATCTTTTCCAATCTCATTATTGCCAATGTGAACATGTATGCGGTGAAGGCAACAAATATTTTTGAAGAGAGAAGAGACCAATAGGACAAGATAAATATCCATCAAATGAAGAAAAATTACATGGTATTTGACTTTTGCCCTGGCATGGTGTTGCTGTTTTCAGTTAGTCCAGTGGAACCATTGGCAATTTCTGCACCATTCAGGCCCTTTCTAGATCCATTAACTGCTGCACCATAATACTGGAAAGGATTGCCACACCCATTAAGCTTATGCTAAAATATAATATTTCACAATATGCAGCAAGCAGCAAAGTGGCTAACCTTCAATTTTGTTTCCCTACTAAGATCCAAGATTCGAGCCAATAAATTCAAGGCCTGTAATGCAGCATTTTCTTATCAGAGACACCTAATCAGAATCATCCGCAAAAGAAGCTAATGAGAAATATACCAAACGAAGAAATGATTAAGCTCCAAAAGCAATGACCTTTTCCATCATGCTGTCAGATGTCTGAGAATTCTTTAAGATGTTACTCAAAGGTTGCATAACCCCTTCAGCTTCAATTATCTGACAAATGTCATTGCTGCACCAAAATGACATAGCAGCACTATTTAAAATTAAAGTGCCAAATTAAAAATATTGAAAAGGTACAGAACATTTCTGGGCAATTTCTGCCCACATCCACCAAATTTACTCCTTCGTAACTTTCGGTCTCACTGGCATCAGTATGTTGACCAGCACGATGAAAACAAGATTGTTTTGACCAGCCTAGTGCAAGAAGTCTATCAGTTAAGAAAGAATAACCATTGACTGGTAAACTACTCAAGTCCATAGATACATGAAGCCACTCAGACGGTCAAAAAAGCTTGGTATTAGTTTGGTCCATGAACATATTTTTCATATTCCCAAACATAAAAAAGTCAAACCAGCCAACCTAAATGATTCAGCAGAGAGATCTTGGGCATCAGTCATCGAACAATGTCATGTTCCCTTCACCAGTGTTTTGGATATCAACAATGTGGAAAAAGCAAACAAAACATATTTTATATCTCAGATTTTATTATAACCAATGTTACAATATTGCCATCTACATACTTTGACAAAATAATAGACTGGGTTGTGCAGGTGGACCTTGAGTTTGTCATTCATATGGCTTGACAATATTGCTCAAAACAAAGGGGTTAACTTACTTTTCAACACTGGAATGCATAGACTCATCTGAAAAAAGATACCTGAAAGACAACCTCTCCAAAGCAACAATAACAGAAGATTTAATCATGTCACTGTGATGGCCCAGGAGCCGCACTAAATGTTTAATTGCTCCAGCTTCCTTGAATGAATTTCGCATATGTCCATTGATAGATGCATCAGCAATTGCCTCTGCAGATCTTGATAAAGCTGTCTCATCTTCAAGTTCTAGAATCAAAACTAATCGAGCCACACCATCTACCCATGGCAGAAGTGCAAACTGTTGTTTAGTCAATATTTCATCTTGACCTGATTTTGCATCTTCCACTTCTATAGCTCCAGAACGAGCAAGAAATTGTTGCTTAGACCTTCCAATTATAGCTTTCATCTTGGCTTCTTCCACACTTGCACTGTTGACATCAATATTTAATCCAAGAAGAAGTTCCGAAGCACCAAACCTTGAAGGAATTTTAGACGTACGTTCAATTTCTGTACCATCTGGAAAACTAGGCCATGAATGCAAAGCAGGAGCCAGGGACCTATAAGCAGCTGTGCCGACCAGTGGCACAGGAACCAGACCTTCCTCTATGATAATAATTTTATAATACTCATTCTTGGCTAATTCCACCAGAGCATTTTTTGCTTCCTTCCGAACGACTTTATGTTGGTCTTCAATTTCAGATTTTAGGAATGTTGCCTGCAGTGAATACCAAAGAAGATTAAGACTTTTAGGGGTATGAAAAGGCAAGCATCAAATGAAAAGTGCTAACTAAAATCTCAAAGCATTTTATTAAGGTCAAAATGCTTCATATGAGGCTTTATCTATTCGATTACCTTCCAATTCCCCCTCAAATGAAATACAACAGAATCAATCTCTTCTCTGGTCAGGCAACTAAGTCTTCAAAAGGAACAGTTATGAGCACAAAAAAGAAAAAAAAAACTGGAGACAATAACCTCACTATATAAAGATATCTGGCCACAGAAAAGGTCACTGAAGAAGCTCCCAAGAATGATATAATAATACATTTATTCTTTTTGAAAGGGAAAATGCTCCATCTTCTTTAGAGAACTACATGCCAGACAAACTTTGCAGACTGAACCAGCAACATTCAGTTATACAATAATGTTATCAACAAACAAGAAAAGCACCTTAAGCTGATTATGGTCATAAATTCAAACATTTACAAGTAGATATATTCAGTATTTAAAATAAAAAGTACTTTGGATTCAGTATTTTTCTTTAAATGCAACTTCAATTAATCCTGATCGCTTTTGAATGTGAAGTAATGCTCACCAACTTAGGAATAACACCTGCTTCGACCATGATACTGTGGTTAGAGTGTGTCAATGCCAAATTCGCCAAGACCCCTCCAGCTGCCTCCTTCACTTTAATGTCATCTTCCTCCAGGGACTTTATAAGTAAAGGCAAGATATCACTGTTTGCAATTTTCACTCTGTGCTTCTCCTCTATGGAAAAATTCCACAATGTACATATACTTTGCTCCTTCACCTGAAGAATGTAATGAAACCCTAACTGAGTGTTCCAAAAACAGAATCTCACATGAGTAGGAACATTCCAATACCTCAGAAGTCAAGGAACTTTGAATAAGCAAACTGCTGATCTCTTCTATTGCTCCACTTTCTGCTACCACATCCCTGTATAGATCAATCGACGATATGGATCGTAGAAGACCTGCAGCTGCTTCACGTGCAGAATCCAAGTCTGACTTAAGAAGACTTATGGTGAGATTGATGCATCCATGAAACTGAATGATGTTATCGATGCACTTCTTTCCTCCTAGTGAATATTTCCATAGTGCCACTATTGCCTGTTCTCTATCTAGTGGATCATTGTCCAATCCAAGCATCCGAATAAACAAGGCCACATAACTGTCACCAAAAGCAGACGAGCTTTGATTTGTCTTCTCAATATTCTGACAAAAAGGAGACAAATGTGTCAATTTGTGGTCAACAGATAGTCATCAGTTGTCCCCATGAATTATGAGAAATACACAAAAAAAGTCAGGCAACACTAAGGAATATCTTAGCATTGCACAGAGAGCACAAATTTCAAGAACTAAGGGTTCTTCGGAAAATGTTAGAACGTAATTACTAAAACAATTCAGAATTCAATTTTCATCGTTTGCCCACCCCAAGCCCAGATGAAGAAGGAGGGTTGCGGTAGGTTGGCAATCAGCAGTCAACATAAAACGAGTCAAACTCTTACGAAATAATACAGAATCCAATCTTGGCGCCTTCAAATTTCCAGTTTGATACAAAGAAGTAGGTAATAACAACGAATTTTCCTCATACATAAACAAATTAAAAGTGAAAAAACAATTTTCTTCCAACTGAGAGGCAGAGAAGTAAGACTTGTGTACTTCATTTATCACAAGCAAGTGAACCCTAAAGTCTATCCACACGAACCAACACCTTATGCCCATAAAATATAAGTCCTTTCGAATCAAGATGGCATTTTTCCATCAGCAACATCAAGCAAAAATATATAAAAAAGAAAAAGGGTTGGAAATTAACACATTGCTGAGGGATTACACTAGACTTCTGTTGTGAAGTGGCACCACCGCCACCACCATTGGAGACCCTTGTGAACACTGTACGTAAAGATACCGAATTGCGCTTGAAGAAGATGGCATGATTGCTCTCTAAATGGAAAAGGGCGTTGTTAAAAGAAGAGACTGATGGCCTTCTTCTTCTTATTCCTCCTCCTCCTCCTCCTTTATGTCTTGTGGGTACGACAGTTGTGGAAGTGACTTCCATGTGGGTGTTTGGAAGAGTATAGTGCAGATAAACAGGCTTAAGGTTGAACTGAGCTATTGGGATTGTTGAAGCCATGACTTTTGGACAGGAAAACGAGGAAATTGCTTCAATTTAAAGTGGGTTCTTGAGGTTTTTGTCCTGGGAAGTGAAAGGGCTTGGTGGCGCTTTTCGCTTGGATTCTGCGGTTTGTGTTGGGTCAGCTTTGGCACCTTTTTCTCCTGTGTCTTGTAAGAACGAAAAGCATCTCGTCTCTACTTGGCAAAATAGTCGGATCGATTGTTTCGGTTTCGGGGCATTTATTAAATTTTGAATATTTTCGGATTTCGGGTAATATAATTTTGGTTTAATTAATCAATTTAATTTTAAATTTATTAAAATTTTGGATACATCACATCTAAAATTTATTGAATTTCAATACACTCAATTTCAAATTATCTAATTTTATATACATCACCAATTTTATATTTTATTTCTATTTTTAAATTATTTAGATTCAAATTATTTAATTTTTTAATTATTAAATTTAAGTATATCGAGTTTTACTGCCATTGAATAATATATATAAATTGATTGAAATTCATTTCAGACTTATTGAGTTGAGTTTCGTTGGGGGACGGTGATTTGTTTCTTTTTCCTTTTCTTTTATTTTTTTCTTCTAAACCATACTCAAGAGACATTGGGTATTGATTATTAATTTTTTTTTTTGATATTTTACAAACTTTGGTGAGTTAGGTTTGGGATTTTAAAAAAATTTGCATTATTCCTTTAAATTCAAAAAAACCCAAAATAATTGGTCTTCAGATTTTTATTAATTTGCATGCATGTTTCAAAATGTAATATTTTAATCTATGTTTTATAATCTTGAAAATAGTTTACCATTTACAAAATAGTTAAGTACCATAACTCCTTTTTTTTTCCATAATATTTTATTTTTCGATATTGATATATAGTTCTGATGGGTGTGATTAGAACTACGAATGTTCCATGTCCAAGATGTATATTAGACTATTATTTGAAAAAAAAAAAAAGTACTGTACTCTATAGAAGATAACCAATAGTGTTTAGTGTTAACTTTGCATTTTCTGGTTGTTGCATTTTAGTTAGCAGTAGCCAGTAAAACCACTTGTTCCCAAAAAAGTAATCAAAAGTTCTAAATATTAGAGATTTTTTTTTATAAAAAAAAATTAATTTAAGAATACGATGCTGAAAAAGTATATAAATATTAAGAGAGATTATTTATTATAAAATTTAACCTCAAACCATTAGAGATGAAACCAATGAGGTTTTAACAAAATGGTCAAGGACTTGCAATTGAAGTCTTAGGTTGTTTGAACTGAGTCCCAAACTGATTCTCAGGTTTGTAAATGTCATATTTATCATTTAATAATCCTATTAATTCAAAATAAATAAATATTGGCCACATTGTAATTTTATTTACACACCACCTAGTGAGCTGTTCCCATTTGTCAAAAAGAGAAGATCGGGGGGGGGGGGTATGTTATAATTCATTGAAATGCAAGGGCTAAAGGGGCCTACCACTCCTGTCAGTTAGATAATTTGATTCAGCAGTCAAACATTTTTTGTGGCCTTCAATGTGATAACATTTGGGATTCAGCACAAATAGAGTGTCTGACATGAGCTACTCCTTCAGCTTCCACATCCCCAAGGCTCTGCCTTCTCTTTCTCCCCAATATAGAAAAGCCCCTCTACATCCTGCTTCTAACAATAAACAGCTCTGCAATAAGGTTCACTATTTTTTCTCTCTTTTTAAGAACCCCAATTGGACTTTTTTTTTTTTTGGCTTCAGAAGTTGCTTCGTTAATGATTGATATTGCACACAACGCCTTTAATCCACATTTATTGGCAGCAGAAAGTTACAAGCACAGGCAGAAAGGCTGAAGATTGCAATGGTGTGAAGAAGTCCAGTTTGGCAATTCAACTTGCTGCAGTTTTGGCCACTGTAATCGGCTTTGTAACTAGTTTTCTATGGCCTGCCATGTCCACCCCCAAGTCCCCTTTTGTTAGTTCATTTACCATGAATTCTCATTCATGTTTCTTGCCAATAATCCCATCAGGTTGAGCAGCCAGCATTTGCAGTTACTGGAGTCAATTATGAGGAAGATTTATCTTGGATTCTGATACAATCAGCAATTGCTGGCTTCATTTACTTCATTCTAATGCCAGTTACTGAATCTCTCGTCTGCATGATTTTCTTTTTCTTTCCTGTTGTTAATCTCTACTTTTCTCTTTATTTTCATTATTATTATTTAATCCTTTCTGTCCTTATCGTGGTCATATGTGGCAGCCCATCATCATGAACTGGCTTCGGATAAGGTGGTACAGGAGGAATCTGCTTGAGATGTACTTGCAGTTCATGTTTGTCTTCATTTTCTTCCCAGGGTAAGTTGACTTTCCTTTATCCCTGTAACAATTTATCCCATGATATGCAAGTGATAAAAGCATACTTAGCCTTAATGACAGTGAAACCACTCACTTCCCTCAAATCCTACCTCTATCAAAAAAAATAATAATAATTATATGAAAGTATAGCTAGTCATAGGATAGTTTTGGAATAATTTTATTAATAATATAAAAAACAATTACAATTATACAGGACACACTTAAAATTTTAAATTTCTAAGCATTATATCCAAGTTATAAAACAGAACTTTTAGCAATAATTTATTTAGTTCAAATATTGACAATAGAGTTTGTTATTTTATCAGTATGTACAAAGATAAAATTAAAACTTATATTTTATTGAAATTTGGAAGGGTTGAAAGTTTGAACCCCTACCTTTTCTCTAAAAGTTTGTACTCGTAACATGATGCCTTTTTATTTAATGGTAATCACACTGGTTAACACCCAGTAAAGACATTTCAAGTGAACTTCGTATACCATGGCTATGGATTTGATGTGTACAAACCAATCATATTTGATTTTTAAATTGAATTTTATGTATTGTTTATTATGATCCCAATCAAATTTTTTTTTTTTTTGCTTTGCTAACAATTGAGTTCTTAACGTAGACATGCGTACCCCTAATGTGCAGGGTATTGCTTTGGGCACCATTCCTGAACTTCAGGAAATTTCCGCGGGATCCATCCATGAAGTATCCATGGTCTACTCCTGAAAATCCTACGCAAATTAAAAATGGATTTCTCAAGTACCCATTTGCTAAACCTGAAGAATATGATCAATGACAACTGAGAAAACCTCTTTTGTAATTTGAGCCCTTAGGGTTATGTCAACACAAGATGGGGTCCAAGCAATCTTTGAAGCTCCAAATTGTTGTAAACTGGTCCAAATGTAATTTGAATATATTTGTGTTAGAATCATCCACAAGACAAGAGAAATGGAATATTTTGAAGCTGATTCATCTTCTATTGCCATATGTTTTTCTGAGCTAAATGTTTTGTAACAAATAGCGCCAGAATATAGGAATGGAAATTGCCATTGTGAATTTTTTATTTGTAATTCTATCTCTAAGCTAATTTCAGAAAGGCTCCTGGAATAATCATATCTGCAGCTTTCAGGTTCTAAGCGCAAGATTTGATGTCTTCTATAAGGAGATTGGACAACACATTTTTCCATTTTTTTAGTAGAAGATTAGACAATACATTTGATCCTTATGTTTTGCTGCCCCACTTGCTAGGGTTGGAACTTGAAATTTTCTTTTACATTTTTTTTCCTTTTATAGTATTATATAAATTAGAAGGTCACAAGTGAGGATATTTCTTTTTTTTTTTTTGCGATTTTGATTAGTTATTTTAATAAAAAATCTGTTTGTTTATTTTATATTTTTGATATTTTGTGAATATATATATTATTTTTTTTTCCTTATAACTTTAGCAATTTTGGTCCCAAATCTTCGGTTGCCTTTTTGACCCAAAACCTACCAAGCCGCCTTTGCTATATTTATCTCTTCTTGCTGGTAAGAATAAGTTGTACGAATATTTTTTTTAATGAAGTTAATAAATCTAGTTTAATAAAAGAAAAGTTTCAAGAAAGAAAAATTACCTTTTTTAGTATATTTGTGCAATTTAATTAGAAAACTAAGTCAGAAAAGAAATGATAGCATACCCCTTTAAAAGATTAAAATGAACTATATAGAGACTAGGAGTAGTTCAAAATATATCTATTTCCCTTTTACCCAAAAAAAAAAAAAAAACCACACCATTATCTATCACGCGCCTGCACTGCATCTAGATATGCTACAAAACATTACCGACCACATATTTTCCTTCATTTTAAACTTGTGACGTGCAATCCTCTCATCTCTTGATCTTTCTTTGATGCCCGGCAGCCGCGCGTAAACGTTCACCTTCTGGTGTTCTAGCACAACCATGTTGAAGTAGTCCAGTCTATTTAGAATTAGAAGATTAAGAAAATAGAGGATGTCCCTTTGCTTGGCTTCCAATGTTTCCACTCTTCATTCTCCCAGCTCTCAAAACTGTAAAGTTCGCTTCTTTTCTCAGTTTATCAATCCAATTCAGGTACATTCCCTCTTCTGTTCTTACTATTTTTCACATTTTCCTCTAAATGTATCACAACCCATCAATTTTGGTAGAAAAAGACACAACCCCGTTGCGGTTTCAAGAACAGTAACCGCAGCAGTAGGAACAGTTGCTGAAGCAGCCCAACCCTCATTTAGAAACAAGAATCCAAAAGATATTAACATTTTGGTGGTGGGTTCAACTGGGTATATTGGGAAATTTGTGATTAAGGAGTTGGTTGAAAGAGGATTTAATGTTGTTGCCATTGCTAGAGAAAGGAGTGGGATAAGAGGTAGGAACGGTAAAGAAGAGACTTTGAATCAGTTGCAAGAAGCCAATGTGTTATTCTCTGATGTCACCAATTTGGACGCATTGCAGAACTCATTAGATAGTTTGGGCGTTGGAATTGATGTTGTTGTGTCATGCCTCGCTAGCCGAACTGGGGGTATAAAGGATTCATGGAAGATTGATTACGAGGCAACAAAGAACAGTCTTGTTGCAGGAAGGAACCATGGGGCTAAGCATTTTGTGTTGCTTTCTGCCATATGTGTGCAGAAGCCCCTTCTTGAATTCCAGCGAGCAAAGCTGAGACTCGAGGCTGAATTGATGAAAGAAGCTGAACAAGACAGTGAATTCACATATAGCGTTGTGCGTGCAACTGCATTCTTCAAGAGTTTAGGGGGTCAGGTTGAGTTGGTCAAAGATGGGAAGCCTTACGTAATGTTTGGGGATGGTAGATTGTGTGCTTGTAAACCAATTAGTGAGCAAGATTTGGCTTCATTTATAGCAGATTGTGTTCTTGGTAAGGATAAGATCAATAAGATCTTGCCAATTGGTGGACCTGGCAAGGCATTGACACCGCTTGATCAAGGGGAGATGCTGTTTAGGCTGTTGGGGAAGGAACCAAAGTTCCTGAAAGTGCCTATTGGAATAATGGATTTTGCCATTGGTGTCCTTGATTTCCTTGCCAACTTCTTCCCTTCAGTGGAGGATGCAGCCGAGTTTGGGAAAATTGGCAGGTATTATGCAGCAGAGAGCATGCTGGTTATGGATCCTGACACTGGGGAGTATAGCCCCGAGAAGACCCCAAGTTATGGGAAGGACACACTGGAAGAGTTCTTTGAAAGGGTGCTCCAAGAAGGGATGTCTGGACAAGAATTGGGAGAACAGTCCATCATCTAAATGATACAGAGTTACAGTCTAGTAGAATTTTGTAAATTGAGGGAATCAATTTTGTGATGTTTCTATTCCGGGTTTAATCAGTTAATGTCTCTCGACGCTTGTTTTTCCTCAGCAGAAAAATGGAATAACTGAATTAACTATAATTCGGCCATTCCCAGAGCCCCTCTTGCTTTAATTTCCTCCCTGGCCCAAACAGAATAGGCTAGTCCCCGAGTACAAGCATAAAAATAAGACTGGCAGAAGCGCCTATGATTCACCTTATTACATGTAAGCCAGGAATAGCACCAAAATGACCCATTAAACAACCACCCAAAAAATAAAATAAAATGCAAGAACAAAGACTGGAAGAAGATAAAACTATGGTCGCTAAGGCAGTAAACAAAAAGGACCAGAACACATTGGCACGCTCAGCTTAAAAATTCACTGACAGAAAGGCCTTGGGAATCATAATTCCGAAGCAAAACTTGAGTAGCCACTATTCACAGATGGGTAAAGTTTTGTTCTCTGCCAAGCGAATGCATTGATTGAATTTTGATCGAGACATTGTCAGGCACTAACATGTAGCTGAATGCATCCAATAACATTAAGAGATTACTTTCCATTGGCTGCAAAAAAATTTCCCCTTTTATGTGGGGGCCTATGTGCTCCCACTGTATTTGAATTCATCTAATGAGGAACCTGAATACCATAACAAAAAATTAAACTTTTCTATTTTTTTGTGTTTTTATCCTTTAGTCAGAACCAAAAGTACAAAATTGAGGGAAGCGTATCATAAAAACAGGTTGATGCTTCGCATCAAAGGTTGCTAGTATGCTTTAAGCACATTAAGCTCAGGAGGAGAATTGAGAGTTAACAAATACAGACAATTTCTTCCAGTCCCAGGACTCCGCGTTGGGGGACATGATGGCAGCACCGGCAGCAACTAAAATGATAACGAAGGCCATTCCTTTCATGCAACCGTTGCCACGGGATACTTTTCCTAGTATTTCCTTGCAATACTTATCCGCATCCTTGTGTAGTGCTTGATGAGCAGGATCTCCATTTCCCATTGCCTCCTTATTCTAAATAAAGCCAAAATGATTGGCCAAGAATTAGATTACCACTTTAATTCCGCATAACTACAAAGGTAAATCTCATAGAAAGTAATCAATCTAATAATTCCCAGTATGAATGATGGTGGTTCCTTTCTTTCATGCTATTTTCAGACCATAAGAATACCATCAAAGAAACAAAAAGATACCTTTAGCCGAAATTTCCTGAGAGTTTCCCTCAGAGGGTCAAAAGGAGCCAGTTTCACAGAGTGCTCCTTCCATTCCTCAGAAAGTCTTTTGAGAATAGCAATGCTAGATTGTAAATTCTCCGGATAAATTTTGTCCTGCATATCCAATTTGCAGCAAAGATAAATACATATTACAAAGAAAAATTGCACAGGGAATGAAGACAACCATCTTCTATGCTGAAGAAGTTCACAATAGAGACTACAACAACTCACCCACTGCTTGTAGCAATCGACATTTTGAGTGAAACACCAAATGGAAATGCCTGCTGCTTCCCTGGATAGCTCGGGAATGTCTGTGAAAACATACAAACAATGCCTGAACCTTAATAACAATCATTTTTTTCACCATGAAATTTCACCATCAAACAAAAAGAATCATTTCAATTTCCCATACCTTCTCCAGCTGCTTGAACAGAAAAAGTCAGGATCTGCTGTGCTACTTGTTTCATTGCTCTGCTTCCAGTAGCACCAGCAAGAGCAACCTCCTTTAGGGTGGGATAGATTGCCTCAAACCTCTCAGTAGCCTGCAGAAGATACCATATCCAACAGCATGTAAGGGCACAGGACCCACACTACTGCTAGTTACAACTACTGTAAATGCCTAAACAATACCCACTTTTAATCTGGCTGACGATGCTGGGTAGGTAATACGCATCAGGATCTCCAGCGAAGAGGGAGGCATCAACCGTTCCCCCTTTCTAACGGCACCATTTACCAAAATTGTTCGGGCTTTTGGGTAAGACAAGATTCTACAACAAAGTGAACATAACTGTAAAAAAGTTGAAAACTGAAAACAAGATAACTGAGAATGGGGAAAAGGCTATAAAAGTTACATACTTCTCCACTAGCTGCAAAACTAAATCCCTGGACTGTGGATTAGAACTTTTGCCACTCGCTAAAGGCAGGAAGTTACGTGCCCATGAGTACAATCCTACACTCAAATCACCCTGGGATGCCTACAACAAAATTACATAGTTTAAGTGAATCAGAAAATAATACAAGGACAGGTCATAAACCCAAAGCCACAAAAAAAAAAAAAAATATCTTCAAAAGTTCTAATACATTCACCCAATTACCTGTGCTACCATCCATACAACAACAGTAAGCTTGTCTTGTCCTTGATACTTTGAACTTTCCCTCAATGTTGGTAGTAGGTTAACTAAAACATCAGGCTTTCGTCGCAACACCATTGCTAGTACAGCAAATATTGCAACCTGTGCTTTTCCGAGAACATTTATTAAACCAAGTTAATGGCATCAATTTTTAACAGGAGCACACACACAGATGCATGTAGAGAGAGAGAGAGAGAGAGAGACAGCAGAAGAATGCGCACATGTGTTGATGCAAGGTAATGCCTTAGGAATGAATCCTGAAACTAACCATCAATTTCCTTTTCAAATACATAAACTACCTAGTCCTCGAGAAAAATGCCAACTTTCATGTTGTTGATGCATGATACATGTGTTGTCCACAGAAACAACTAATCTCCCAGCACGCTTATGCATATCTAAAAAAGCGCAACCATGATTAACAATTGTTGGAAGCAGTACAGAACAATGAACCTAGAAAAACGAAATATGACCATCAGCTCCAATGCAATATAACATTTGATTATGTTACGAACATGCTTTAGACATAATTGTAGACACCTAATACCTTCCAACTAGTAGATACCTCTACGATAAACGGAATTTGGTTAAGAGGTTTTAAGATGCTTGAAGAATGATTCAGTTCAAAGTTTATGATTTACACTAAAGCATACTAGTTGGCAAATTTCTATATATAGAGTTACGCAAACAGAGGGTCAAAATCATGTGATGTACTCCATAACCAAGTGCATGATTCACTGTGAACTAAGTTGCCAATGTCATGTGCTTGATGAGTAACATGTCAAAAGGTGGCCAAACTCCAATGATAAGAGTAAAATCTCACTCTCAAATACCAATGAAAATTTTCAATGAAAAAACAACAAAAAATGCTTAGTTTCCTAAATGCAAGACAAGCAATGAATGACTACATGAATCAACAAACATGAACTCATCAATACATCTAAACAAGATAAAAATTATGAATTTACTGAGAGAAAGAACCAGAATTGTGCCAAAAAGTTACTTGAGATTTTGATGATGCCTGCTGGACACCCTTTTTAGAGCCCTTAGATCCAGCGTGCTGGCCTGCCAAATCTGCTAGGATGCTGTCTAAGGACCAAGTCACAAAAGAAGCAAGAGCTTCAACAGAGCATTGGTTAATCCATTCAGTCGATGTTTTATAAACAGCATCAGAAATATGAGACAGGGGGATCTGTTTAAGAAAATTTTGATGGAAGAATTAGTGAAAAATCAAGAAAGCAGAAATTGAAAAGGTCTTATACGCTAAACTACATGATTATCAAATCATCTATTTATATTTAATCACCAAATATTAGAAAATAAAAGGCATGATGACCAACAATATAAAACAAATAAAAAACGGAAACGAAATCAAAGTTCAGAACTATAGATCATGCAGTGGTATACAAGCAAGATGTTAATCAAAAGTCAAAGACAATATGCCACAGAAGCTAGCCAAACCAAGAAGACAATCAACGGAGTGGCCCACTGCTAGATATCAGATCTAATTAACACCTTAGAAAAGCAAATGCCTTACTACAAAGAGCAAATGCCCCACACAAAAATGGATATAGTTGGGTTGGCAACAGCATAAAACTTAGCAATTAATATATTTAATTAGCATGCAACAATAGACTTCATTAAGCTGGAGCCTCATTGCAGAATATGATTTCTAAGTTCTAACTCAAGAGTCAAAAAATTCAGAATTATAGACCAGAAAATACAGATTCATGAATTGCTTGCTTCTTTTCCTTTTCATTTACAATGTCCATTTGCAATACATCATCCAGGAATTGCCAATATATGCTTTCTCAATGACAACTATAATTCTTGATATGTAATTCAAATAAATTACAAGCACAGAGAGAGAGAGGGTCTCAAACTCAATCTTTAGATGCTAACTCAAAGGCAATGGAAAAAGAAAAACCACCATTTAACTTCAACGCAACCAA
This sequence comes from Kandelia obovata, assembly GCA_021464305.1. NCBI lineage: Eukaryota > Viridiplantae > Streptophyta > Magnoliopsida > Malpighiales > Rhizophoraceae > Kandelia > Kandelia obovata. Next base: position 5,808,610 of record CM038488.1, read on the forward strand.
ATGAAAGCTATCACATTGATTTCAATAAGCCATCACAATACCAGGCATAATTCATGCTTCATTTCTCAAAAAAAAAAAAAAAACAAACAAACAATCAGAATTAAATCAAAAAAGATCTCCACAACAACTTACATCGGTGATTTTGGCCACAGTATTCTCCCTGAAAATCTTCATCCACGGAAATTGGGCGGAACTCACCGTGGAGAACGCTCTCCCGAAATAATCAGCAAATCTCATAAGTTGTATCTCTTGTTGCCCTTCGTACGATCCCTAAACAAGTTCACCAAGCCATCAAACATCAATTCCGCAACTCAATTACTTCAAAATCCAAGAGATTACTCCAAACTACACAACATGCACTAACGAAATGTAAATACCGACCAATATTTCGGCGAGGAATGTGGCGAGATCTCCGGCGTCGATCTTTGCTGCGGCCTCAGCCACGGTGACCTTCGGCTTCTTCGGTTTCTTCTGCTTCACCTTCTTCTCCTCAGCCTTCTTATCCCCCTTGCTACCCTCTGCATCGTCGCTGTCGTCATTCTCCTCATCCTCATCGTCAGATCGGTGCTTCGATTTCACCTTTCCGGAATCAACCACCGCAGCATTTGCCGCCCTCTTCGCCTCGAGGATCCGTCGGTGACGATCCTCTGCCTGCTGCTCCACGGACCGGAAGACGTAGGCCTTATCGGTTCCGTTGACTCTCGCGGAACTGGAAGCACCGGCATGGGTAGCAACACCTGCGGCGGAGGAGGCGTCGTTAGGTTTCTGCTTGCGATGCTTCTTGGCGTAGGTAACTTTCTGCCAGCCGTGATCGTCGGCGGCGGAGGCGCCGTTGGCGGCGACGATTTGGTGATCTTCGTTCATGTTTAGCTCGAAATTCTCCATTTTTCTCTCTCCAGGTTCCCTTTTTGTCCCTTTCTATCTCTCCTTATTTTTAGTGTTTTCCGTTTCTCTCGCTCTTCAGAGAGAAAGACAGAGTCGTGGATAGGTGAGAGAGAAACCCCAAGCTCTGAGACTCTCTGAGCATTTGTCTTTTATAGGCCGTTGAGGTCATTTCATTTATAGAGATATGGCCTCCCATGCAGCTATAATTACAGGATTACCCCCTCCCCCTATCGCCCATAGTTTCCTTTTTTTACTGTGTTCTTCTCCTTGGCCACGTGGTTCCAATTTTCATACCTACACACTTTTTTAGCATAAAATTGGATATTTGCTTCAGCTAACACAAATTTCTAATTCGATTTATAAATTTTAAATTTGTTGATATTGTCGCAATTTATCATATAATTTAATTTAATTTAATTTTTTTAATATTAGAGTAATTAATCTATTTTAAGAGAATAATTAAATAAAAATTTCCCATAAATAATTTTTGATTTTGGTTCATAAATATAATGACTAAATAAAAATGTCATATAAATAATTTTTTATTTATAGTCCTAAAAGAATCAAACCATAAGATTTGCCTTCCATTTTTGCATTACGTTCGGATGATAATAAAAAAAAATGGTGGGGAGAATAAACTGAAGAAGAAGAAGAAAACTAGAAAGCTTTCTTTTTTTTTTCATTATTTAGTATGGAATGAGAAAAAAAAAAGTCCGAAAGTGATAAAAAAAAAGAAAAAAAAAAAACAGAATCAGTAGTAAGTACAATCAAATTACAAACCGACCAATTGGGTGAGATGGCATGAGATTCAATATTTTCCACCGTGGCCCCTTCGGTACATCACTAATTATCTATTTTGCAATGGCAGAGGCAAGATTGGGTTTTTCCAGAGGGATATTCAATAAATAAGAAATTAAAAATTTGAGAGACCGAATTTTATTTATGGATGAAATCGTAGGGCTAAAAGGATATATAGAAAGATGTTAAAATCACAAAAATCAAACAAATCCAATTTTCCAAGCACGGTGTGGAAGATGCAGTAGGGGGTCCATTTAACAATGGTGTGCTGTCTTTATGTATGCACAGAAAATAAGAAAGAAGATGAAATCTCACAAGCCACAGGAAGTAAAGTCGCGTTGGAATTGCATTAATTATTATTATTTTTATTTTTTACCAATCATCTAATTTAAAAAATAAAAAATTAATGTTAAAATATACAGCATTTAAAAAATTATTATTAAGATATATAATATTAAATTTTATCTTTATTTAAAAGTAATATTTTTTATAAAAAATAAATATAAACAATAACGAATAATTTCATTGATATTTTTAAAAAAATTTTTAAAATTTTAGCATTTTATATTAAATACTTTGTTACAAAAAAAATTTAAATTTAAAATTGAATCATAAATAATATCTCATTAGTACATATTTATATTATGTTGTAAAATGATCTATTTAGAATATCAAATAAAGAAATGTAATTTTATTTTTAAATCACTCAAGGTAGTAGATTTTTTATTCATTAATTGACTCAAATAAAAAATGCAGATAGTAACAAGAATAATGAAAGAAAAATAAAATCATCGTATCAAAGATATAATTTAAGACAGAGTTTGGCAATAAAGCGCAGAGCCGACCCTCTTGGCCGCTCCCTTCCGGCCTCTCCGTACCTCCGTCGTTCCCTCTGCTCTCTCTTCTCCCGCTTCTTTCGTCTCTCTCCTCCTTCTATTCTCCTCTCCGACTCCTTTCCGCACACAAATTGAGTGTTCTGTTTTGGAGAGAATTTGGGTCGCTGATACTTAGAGGCGAAGCCAAATTTTCAAACATTATAAGGTAATACCTAACACTGTAACTCTGAACTGCAATTTTCTTTTCTTTTTTTCCTTTTTTTTTATTTTATAACTGATTTCTAGAGTTTACTTCAGAATTTAATTAGAAATAATTATAGCAAAAAAACAAAAAGAATTAATTAAAAGGTAATTAAGTATTTTGTAGAATGGCTGTGAAAATTAGAATGGTTCCTTGTATTTTGTTGCCCAGTATTGGCTGCCAAGATTGCCAATGCCAAGAAGGCCAGCGCCTTGGCGGCGCCGCCGATCATTGCAATTTCAACCGGTGACTTTCTCCCGATTTTCTCGTTCCATTGCTCTGGTTTCCTCGGCTTACATGAGTAAGCGTCAAGTGCCTGACGCCAAGCTCCATCAGCTTCTGCCCACCAGCTCTTCAGGCATTGTCATCCGAGCACATTTTCTTCACTAATGCAAATTTTGTCTTTTTTTTTTTCTTGGTTGTTTTGTTGTTCACCTTAAGCTGACCCCATCTTGCTGTTATGTTTAGGAAATGGATTTATGAAGCAGAATGTTGAGGAAAAGATTGAACAGGTTGAATCCTGTGAAGAGGAGGAGTTTGAGGTGAACAGGCTGCTCATTTTTTATCTAGTGAGATTACTGTCTGAGTTTATGCTTTTATGGGATTGTATTTATATATATTTTGCAGGGAGTTGTACAAGCGGATTTTGCCTTCTTTGATCCAAAGCCAGATGATTTTCAGGGAGTAAAGACCTTGCTGCAGACATACCTGGATAATGAGCAGTGGGATTTAAGTGGTTTTGTAGATTTGATATTGGGACAAACAACAGTGGGCACCGTTGTTAAAGTCGAGGATGAGGAAGATGAGGGACTTTTCTCTGTTGTTACTGCCCTCAACTTAGGAAGATATAAGGCAAGGAAATCACTCTTTGTCATGTTTCCCTTGCATATCTGCACATTCTATTTGCATTGATCTGAATATTACCTGTCCCAGCCAATGCACACATTTTGGAGATTAAAAGTTTTGGCCAATCTAATACCACAATTCCCTTTCTGTTATTTTGGATGGGAAACTCAAATGCTTGTGGGATTACAACAAGAATTTACTCACTTTTTTAAGGAACCGAGAATCTCATTTGGACACGTAATCACCCAACCTGATTTCCTCCAGGACTTATCTGCTTGCCAGATTGATTGGTATATAAACATTAAAGATTTCAATTCAGATTCTTTGTACTGAAACAGCATGGTTGAAAATAATTCCCAAACATGAACCCTACTCAGAACCTGGCTACAAGTTCTTTTTCCTATTAATCCTGTCATACTTGGGCATGTGGCCAATCACCTTTGTGAGTATATTTTGTCAATGTTGTTCCTTTCTGACTTGAATAAAATGCATATGTTGTCACTGACTGTTAATTGACTGGCAGTTACAGAAATTTTAGTTGACAGGCTTTTATATGTTCTATTTCATTTCTGCTGGCTAGGCAATGATGAAATTTGTTTTTACCAGGATCATAAATGTATTATGGAGGTCAAGAAGTTCCTTCTCAAAGTATGTCGGGAGAAAAATATAATAGGTAATTTAAAGTTACTTTTGGGAGATCAAGCACACTGTTTGGGTCTTTTGGTCTCTCAGCGTGTGGTCAATCTTCCTCCCCAGCTTCTGCCACCTCTGTATGATGCCCTTTTTGATGAAGTCTTGTGGGCCACAGAAGATGAGGTTAGATTGGAATATATTATATCCTGGGTGAGTTTAATAAATTCCTGCCGAAAGCATGTTCGTTTACTTGGCTACAATCTTTCCTTTTTTTGTCAACAGCCAACAGAGGAGCTCCAAAAATCCTTCTGCTTCAAGTCCTATTTGCTGATTAGTAAAATATACAAGGTATGTAATTCTAGGATCTTCCTTGTGCTCTTCACACTTCTGTTTGTTCCATTATTATTTACTGTTGTGATCAACAATTTGTTTCCTCTCTCTCACACACACACTCACAATACTGCAGCACAAGAATGCAGACCATAGAAAGAGACAAAGTGGTGATGGTGATGAAGACATAATATATGTTAAGCCCGAAGATGAAATTTTTCACAAGGTACTCAGTTTACTCTACAACTTGCATTGTGTGCTGTTTCCTACTTTCATTGATTTTTTTAAAATATGTTTCAGCTCTGTTCATGGTCATTCATTTTTCCCCGGCATACTGACCAAGTTACAACTCACGAGGTAGGTAGTAGTGGTTTTAAGGAGTTTCTTTCAGTGACACTTTGATATTTTTTTACAAGTTTGCTTCAACCTGAATACTTTTGGTCTCTTGGTGTTATATATGTTTTGTTCACCTGTCAGAGTTGGTCTTTTTCTTTTTTAGCAAGCTTTTGATTTATGAGTTGTGCAGTTTTTAAGGTGGATTATGCATGGACTCAAACTTCTTAACCTCTGTTTGATAGAAAGGATGGAGAAATTTTTAAGAAGGAAAAGATAGACCTCTCATATTTCTTATTTTCTATTTGTTGAAAAAAGTTTTGCACAACATATTTTCTGCATAAGTTACCTACAAAAGAACTTCTAACTGTCAGTGCCGAAATATTTTTTCCCTTGTTGCAATGATGCTGGCTCTCTCCTTTTCTCTGATATTAGGTATATCATTAACAAGTTTGTAATGGCTTGTACCAATCGTGTTACTGGTGTAGTCTGCATCAGTTACTTGTGCCATTTATTGTACCTTATTATTTAATTATGCAGCTAAAAGATTACCGGTCAATGGGGTTAGTCATGGCGGTTGAGGCAAACAAAATCTCTGCATTCCGAGAGCAGCTGCACTCTTTGATTGATGAATCCTGAAAGACTTGTACAAGTGCAAATTTTTAGTTTAGGGTTCCATCAAGTTTTCTGCTTGACCTCTGCGTAAACGAGCATTGCAATTTTGGCAACTCAATCTCTAGCGTTGGTTTTGGGGGTGGGACATTCCAATTCTCCCATTTAATTATATTCATTTAAGTTATCACACAAGAAGGGAGCAATGTCTGAGGTGAATTATATTGTTCTATTATCATTTTAAGGTTAATACTTGCCAGTGGTGAACCTTTTGAATGTTCTTCCTTAGGACAGGTCACTGGATTATGCTTGTCATTGTTATATCCCACTATAGTTGCATCCTGTATTCATAGCTCTAGGCATGGAGCAGCTACCAACAAATCATTGCTGTTCCCATTACTGAGATTTGATTGTGTTTGAACAAAAAATTACCTTATAAACTAGCAAACACACACCATTTAGTTAGAGCTGGAAAAATACAATTCAACTTGACAATTCGACCTGAATGTGCATGAAAAATATGATCAGGAACCCAATATATTATGAAAAATTCAGGTGGATCTCCATAGCTAACTACAATAATGGACAAATTGAGATTTTTGCCTTTTTTCAATAGGACTAAGTTTGAGGTTATAAATACAAACTTTTGCAAAACAAAATGATTATAAGTGGCAAATGGACCGCATGGTTACAGTTTTCGGTTTGAACCATGAGTTAACATTAGCACTTTTGGTCCCAAATATTCGGTTGCCTTTTTGACCCAAAACCTACCAAGCCGCCTTTGCTATATTTATCTCTTCTTGCTGGTAAGAATAAGTTGTACGAATATTTTTTTTAATGAAGTTTAATAAAAGAAAAGTTTCAAGAAAGAAAAATTACTTTTTTTAGTATATTTGTGCAATTTAATTAGAAAACTAAGTCAGAAAAGAAATGATAGCATACCCCTTTAAAGATTAAAATGAACTATATAGAGACTAGGAGTAGTTCAAAATATATCCATTCCCCTTTACCCAAAAAAAAAAAAAACACAGCATTACCTATCACGCGCCTGCACTGCATCTAGATATGCTACAAAACATTACCCACCACATATTTTCCTTCATTTTAAACTTGTTGACGTGCAATCCTCTCATCTCTTCAGGTTGAGTTGGTCAAAGATGGGAAGCCTTACGTAATGTTTGGGGATGGTAGATTGTGTGCTTGTAAACCAATTAGTGAGCAAGATTTGGCTTCATTTATAGCAGATTGTGTTCTTGGTAAGGATAAGATCAATAAGATCTTGCCAATTGGTGGACCTGGCAAGGCATTGACGCCGCTTGATCAAGGGGAGATGCTGTTTAGGCTGTTGGGGAAGAAACCAAAGTTCCTGAAAGTGCCTATTGGAATAATGGATTTTGCCATTGGTGTCCTTGATTTCCTTGCCAACTTCTTCCCCTCAGTGGAGGATGCAGCCGAGTTTGGGAAAATTGGCAGGTATTATGCAGCAGAGAGCATCTTGGTTATGGATCCTGACACTGGGGAGTATAGCCCTGAGAAGGCCCCCAGTCATGGGAAGGACACACTGGAAGAGTTCTTTGAAAGGGTGCTCCAAGAAGGGGAGGTCTGGACAAGAATTGGGAGAACAGTCCATCATCTAAATGATAGAGTTACAGTCTAGTAGAATTTTGTAAATTGAGGGAATTAATTTTGTGATGTTTCTATTCCGGGTTTATTCAGTTAATGTCTCTCAACGCTTGTTTTTTCTCAGCAGAAAAATGGAATAACTGAATTAACTCTAATATGGTCATGCCTCAAGCTGAGAGCCCCTCTCGCTTTAGTATCCTCCCTGTCCCAAAGAGAATAGGCTAGTCCCCGAGTACGAGCATAAAAATAAAATAAAAATAAGACGTCAGAAGCGCCTATGATTCACCTTATTACATGTAAGCCAGGAATAGCACCAAAATGACCCATTAAAAAACCCAAAAAGAAAGAAAGAAAGAAAGAAAAGCAAGAACAAAAGACTGGAAGAAGATAAAACTATGGTCGCCAAGGCAGCAAACACAAAGGGCCAGAAAACATTGGCACGTTCAGCTTAAGAATTCATTGACAGAAGGGCCGTGAAAATTATAATCCCTTTCATGCAACCGTTGCTTGGATATTTTTCCTAGTATTTCCTTGGAATACTTAGCTGCATCCTTGAGTAGTGCTTGATGAGCAGGATCTCCATTTCTCATTGCTCTCTTATTCTAAATAAAGCCAAAATGATTGGCCAAGAATTAGATTACCACTTTAATTCCCCATAACTACAAAGGTAAATCTCATAGAAAGTAATCAATCTAAGAATTCCCAGCATCACTGATGGTGATTCCTTTCTTTTCTGCTATTTTCAGACTATAAGAATAACATCAAAGAAACAAAAAGATACCTTTACCCGAAAAATCTCGAGAGTTTCCCTCAGAGAGTCAAAAGGAGACAGTTTCATAGAGTGCTCCTTCCATTCCTCAGAAAGTCTTTTCAGAATAGCAATGCTAGATTGTAAATTCTCCGGATAAATATTGTCCTGCATATCCAATTTACAGCAAAGATAAATACATATTACAAGGAAAAATTAAACAAGGAATGAAGACAACCATCTTCTATGCTGAAGAAGTTCACAATAGATACTACAACTCACCCACTGCTTGTAGCAATCGGCATTTTGAGTGAAACACCAAATGGAAATGCCTGCTGCTTCCCTGGATAACTCGGGAATGTCTGTGAAAACATACAAACAATTCCTGAACCTTAATAACAATCATTTTTTTTCCCATGAAACTTCACCAGCAAACAAAAAGAATCATTTTTTTTCCCATGAAACTTCACCAGCAAACAAAAAGAATCATTTCAATTTCCCATACCTTCTCCAGCTGCTTGAACAGCAAAAGTCAGGATCTGCTGTGCTACTTGTTTAATTTCTTTGCTTCCAGTAGCACCAGCAAGAGCAACCTCCTTTAGGGTGGGATAGACTGCCTCAAACCTCTCAGTAGCCTGCAGAAGATACCACATCCAACAGCATGTAAGGGCACAGGACCCACACTACTGCTAGTTACAACTACTGTAAATGCCTAAACAATACCCACTTCTAATCTGGCTGACGATGTGGGGTAGGTAATACGCATCAGGATCTCCAGCGAAGAGGGAGGCATCAACCGTTCCCCCTTTCTAATGGCACCATTTACCAAAATTGTTCGGGCTTTTGGGTAAGACAAGATTCTACAACAAGGTGAACATAACTGTAAAAAAGTTGAAAACTGAAAACAAGATAACTGAGAATGGGGAAAAGGCTATAAAAGTTACATACTTCTCCACTAGCTGCAAAATTAAATCAGTGGATTGTGGATTAGAACTTTTGCCATGCAATAAAGGCAGGAAGTTACGCGCCCATGAGTACAATCCTACACTCAAATCACCCTGGGATGCCTACAACAAAATTACATAGTTTAAGTGAATCAGAAAATCATACAAGGACAGGTCATAAACCCAAAGCCACAAAAAAAAAAAAAAACTTATCTTCAAAAGTTCTAATACATTCACCCAATTACCTGTGCTACCATCCATACAACAACTGTAAGCTTGTCTTGTCCTTTATGTTCCCTCAATATTGGTAGTAGGTTAACTAAAACATCAGGCTTTCGTCGCAACACCATTGCTGGTACCACAAAGAATGCAACCTGTGCTTTCACAAGAACATTTATTAAACCAAGATAATGGCATAAAATTTTATCAGACACACACACACACGAGTGCATACAGAGAGAGAGAGAGAGAGAGAGAGAGAGAGAGAACAAGAATGCACACATGTTGATGCAAGGAAATGCCTTAGGAATGAATCCTGAAACTAAACATCATTTTCCCTTTCAAATATATAAACTACCAAGTCCTGGAAAAAAAATGCCAACTTTCATGTTGTTGATGCATGATACATGTGTTGTCCACAGAAACAACTAATCTCCCAGCACGCTTATGCATAGCTAAAAAAGTGCAACTGTGATAACCAATTGTTGTAAGCAGTACAGAACAATGAACCTAGAAAAACGAAATATGACCATCAGCTCCAATGCAATATAACATTTGATTATGTTACGAACATGCTTTAGACATAATTGTAGACACCTAATACCTTTCAACTAGTAGATACCTCTACGATAAATGGAATTTGGTTGAGAGGCTGTAAGATGCTTGAAGAATGATTCAGTACAAAGTTTATGATTTACACTAAAGCATACTAGTTGGTAAATTTCTATATATAGAGTTACGCAAACAGAGGGTCAAAATCATGTGATGCACTCCATAACCAAGTGCATGATTCGCCGTGAACTAAGTTGCCAATGTCATGTGCTTGATAAGTAACATGTAAAAATGCAGCCAAACTGACATAGAACGGATAGCCCAAGACTTCATGGACTAAAGAGACTATTAGAAGCTCAAAAGAAAATTCTAGAAGACTTGATTTCTGAATACAATTTTACTATTTAAACTACAATTTCACTATTGAGGAGTATGAGAAACTATTCAAAAAATTTCATCTTCTATTTTAAGTATTTTCTATTTAAATTAGATATTTTCTAATTAGCTTTCTCATTTATATTAGAATATTTTCCCAGTTAATTAGTTAGTTTTAACTATAAATATTTGTAAGTCCAATAAAGTAAAGAATTTGGTCTTACCTTTATATTTCTCTTTGCGAAATATTCTTTTTTTAGCTCTCTCTTTCCCAAAAAGAAATATTGCCTTGTAGCTGCAAAACCCTGTGTCACAAACTCCAATGATAAGAGTAAATTCTCACTCTCAAATACCAATGAAAATTTTCAATGAAAAAACAAAAAAAAAAATGCTAAGTTTCCTATATGCAAGAAAAGCAATGAATGGCTACATGAATCAACAAACATGAACTCATCAATACATCTAAACAAGATAAAAATTATGAATTTAATGAGAGAAAGAACCAGAATTGTGCCAAAAAGTTACTTGAGATTTTGGTGATGCCCGCTTGACACGCCTTTTAGCCAAGTCTACTAGGATAATGTCTAAGGACCAAGTCACAAAGGAAGCAAGAGCTTCAACAGAGCATTGGTTAATCCAGTCAGTTGATGTTTTATAAACAGCATCAGAAATATGAGACAGGGGGATCTGTTTAAGAAAATTTTGATGGAAGAGTTAGTGAAAAATCAAGAAAGCAGAAATTGAAAATGTCTTATATGCTAAAATACATGATTATCAAATCACCTATTTATATTCAACCACCAAATATTAGAAAATAGAAGCCATGACGATCAACAATATAAAACAAATAAAAAACAGAAACGTGAAATCAAAGTTCAGAACTATAGATCATGCGGTGGTATACAAGCAAGATGTTAATCAAAAGTCAAAGACAATATGCCCCAGGAGCTAGCCAAGCCGAGAAGACAATCAACAGAGTTGCCCATTGCTAGATAACAGATCTAATTAACACCTTAGAAAAGAAAATGCCTTACTAAAAGAGCAAATGCCCCACACAAAAATGGATATAGTTAATTAGCATGCAACACTAGACTTCATTAGGATGGAGCCTCAGTGCAGAATATGATTTCTAAGCTCCAACTCAAGAGTCAAAAAATTCAGAAGTATAGACCGGCAAGAACAGATTCATGAATTGCTTGCTTCTTTTCCTTTTCATTTACAATGTCCACTTACAATCCATCATCCATGAATTGCCAACATTTGCTTTTTCAATGACAAGTTTAAATTCTTGATATGTAATTCAAATAAATTACAAGCACAGAGAGAGGGAGGGGCGGAGAGAAAGAGAGAGTCTCAAACTCAATATGTAGATGCTAACCCAAAGGCAATGGAAAGAGAAAAACCACCATTTAACTTCAGTGCAACCAAATGAAAGCTATCGCATTGATTTCAGTAATCCATCACAATACCAAGCATAATTCGTGCTTCATTTCTCAATAAAAAAAAATCAGAAACTAACCAAACAATCAGAAGTAAATCAAAAGAGATCTCCACAACAACTTACATCGGTGATTTCGGCCACCGTACTCTCCCCGAAAATCCTCGCCCATGTATATTGGGCTGAATGCACCATGGAGAACGCTGTCCCGAAATAATCAGCTAATTTCGCAAGTTGTATGTCCTGTCGCCCATCGCACGATCCCTAAACAAGTTCACCAAGCCATCAAACATCAATTCCCAGACTCAATTACTTCAAAATCCAAGGGATTACTCCAAACTACACAACATGCACAAACGAAATGTAAATACCGACCGATAATTCGGCGAGGAATGCGGCGAGATCCTCATCGTCAGATCGGTGCTTCGATTTCACCTTTCCGGCATCAACCACTGCAGTATTTGCGGCGCAGATTTGGTGATATTCCTTCATGTTTAGCTCGAAATTCTCCAATTTTTCTCTCTTCAGGTTTCCTTTTTGTCCCTTTCTATCTCTCACTTTTTTTTTCTTTTTTTTTTTGCAGTGTTTTCCGCTTCTCTCTTTTCAGAGAGCGCGAGAGAGAGAAAGTTGGCGAAAGCTAAGAGAGAAACCCAAAGCTCTCAGAGTCTCAGAGCATTTGTACTTTAGAGGCCGTTTTATTTATACTGATATGGCCTCCCAGGCTGCTATAATTACAGGATTACCCCCTCCCACCTTTCGCCCACAGTTTCCTTTTACTGTGTTCTTCGCCTTGGCCACGTGGTTTATTTCTTTCCTCCATCCATCCGTCCCTGGTACGTAGTATTACAATTTCTTCCTTACAACAACTTGCATTCAAGTCAATGCTTAATGTGTCCGATCGACCGTTGTCTAGCCTAACCGTAAACCCGATCCACTTGGTCACCAAAATTTTGATTGAACCGTCTAAATCATATCGGATCTTATAACTTTGATTTATTTATTTAGGTGTATATGGAGCGATAATTAATGAAAGAATAATGTTAAATATCAAAAAAAAAATATTGATTTATCAAAAAAATTATTATTATTATTATTATTGAGATGAATATATTTTTTGAGTCTTATTAAATGATTTATTGATAAAAAATTATTCATTTCAATAAAATTAATTTTTTATAATAAATTGAGAAAACTTTTTACCTAATATTTAGGATTACTCTTACAAAATGCATCTTTTTCGTAAAAAAAAAAAAACATGTTATAAATAAACTTGATCATGAATTTAATCTGCCAAAATGAAGCATATCAAACAAAAAAAAATGATACATTTATATATTAATAAAGGCCACTAATTCTTATCGAAATATTCAACTAAAGGAAAAATTTAGGAACTAAATTTCTTCTAATTAGAATGTTTTAACCCTAATTTTCAAGGTACCAAATGAAACATTTTACTGATGAAATGCTTTACTTCGAATTAATTGGTTTATAAGCTTCTTTTTTTAATCACCCTTATTGAATTCGAGAGTTAAGTAAGAACTCTATTTAAAAATAATAATAAATTGTTATATATTTTCCTATTTTATTTTCCAGCCTCTCCGTACCTCCGTCGTTCCCCCCGCACTCTCTTCTCCGTCTTCTGTCGTCTCTCTCCTCCTTCTCTTCTCCTCTCCGACTCCTTTCTGCACTCCCATCTCTTATGAATTTATCAATTTAATTCAGTCACGCAAAATTTAATTTGTACATCTCTATTATAACCAGTGTCATCAATTTATAAAAAAGTTACTTAGCTATATTTTGTTCTTTTTGAATGATTGAATCTAAATAATGAAATTGATATTATTGAAAAACTTTTCCTAGTTAGTTTAATATTATACCTTATTACTAAAATTACTAAAATTAAAATGTACATAACCTGGGTCTAATACTCTTGGACATGGAATGAGGATATGTGTTTGGCATAAATGGCACCTAAACAAAAAAAAAAAAATCAGTAATTGAAAACTTACTATATATCATCAATGAATGCTAGTATATTAATTAAAGCCTTAAATAAACCCAGTATAAAAAGTTTTAGTGGGGAATGAAATAAATACATAGCCCTAAAATTAAAGCAAATAACAAATTAAAAAAAAAATTGAAACCATAAGCAGTAAAAGTATTAAATGAAATGGTCAACGATACCTTCTCAAGGTCAAACTGTGAAGCAGCAAAGAAAACAAAAAAAAAAAAGAAAAAACAAAAACACAATAATTATAGTTTCATCTTATCCTTTTCTGTTTCCGTTTTAGCTCTTCCTTGCGAGTATTTTTCACTTTTTTTTTATTGGTTTTAAAGACTATGAATTTTAGTTTTTAGCCTGATACCATTCTTTTTTCACTTTCTTAAACTTTTATATTTCAAAAAAGAAAATAAAACTATTATTAAGAAACCTTAATATATAATTATTTTTTTCTTTGCCCATGAAATATCAAGATAAAAATTGATTCAACTTAATTAAATTTATATTTACGAAAAAGTCATTGAACCAAAAGATTAAATGAACCAAGAACCAATATATAAATTACCCAAATCTGACCGGACACATCGCTTTTGCCAGTAAGAAAGCAAAGTCCAAAAGACACAACCGACAATCTAATGTACAGATTCCTTTACCCATACACAGAAAATTGACAAAAAAAAGAAAAAGAAAAAGAAAAAAAATCCAAAACATTTTAAACTTTCGAAAATATTAGGTAGACCGAACATTAATAAATAACGTAGAATAAACAAAATTTAAATAATTAATTATTATTATTATTATAGTATTTTTTTATTATTTAAAATTGACTATTAAGATCATGTTCTGTTTACTTTAACGAGACGCGTTAAAATTAACCAAAAGATAGGCTTACAAGGAATCTGTAGGAAGAAATACTCAAAAAATCATGAAAAGAGAGCATTCGAATCTCCCTCCTTATCCAGACCCATCTTCTGCGTCTGTAGCAGCAGCGGCCACCCCCGCCTTCGCCGCCGCTCCCTCCTCTGGTTATTCCTATTCCACCACCATGTCGGCGGCGGTTAATGGGAAAGGCTGGACCCAGCTGGCGGACGACGGAGCTGGTGGCAATGACGAGCTCTTGGCGGTTTTGGGCTATAAGGTACGGACTTCGGACATGGCCGAGGTTGCCCAGAAGCTGGAACAGCTCGAAGAGGTTATGGGTCACGTGCAAGAAGACGGACTCTCCCTTCTTGCATCCGACACCGTTCATTACAATCCCTCGGATCTATCCACGTGGCTCGGAAGCATGCTGTCTGAACTCAATCCAAACACCAGTTCCGATCCCGTCTCGGCGGCGGCGACTGCTTCCTTGCAGCCACCTTCGTATCTCGAAGATTCGTTCCTCGCCCCTGCCGAGTCTTCTACAATCACAACCGTCGATTTCGCCGAACAACAGCCGACGAACCGACGTAGTGGCGCGGCGATCTTCGAGGAATCATCGTTGTTGTCGGATTGCGATCTCAAGGCTATTCCCGGTAAGGCAATCTTGAACCAGGAAGCTCGAATCGATTCTTGCAGGGATCCGAAGCGGATGAAACACGCTAGCGATTCGACTGAGTCAACTCGACCAGTGGTCCTGGTCGACTCGCAAGAGAACGGTATCCGCTTAGTTCATCTTCTAATGGCCTGCGCAGAGGCTGTCCAAGAAAACAAGCTCAATCTCGCAGAAGCCTTGGTCAACCAAATCGTTCTCCTAGCCGTGTCTCAGGCGGGCGCGATGCGCAAAGTCGCCACATATTTCGCAGATGCATTGGCTCGGAGAATCTACAGAGTATGCCCTCAAAGCCCAGTTGATCATTCTCTGTCAAATATCCTCCAGTCCCACTTTTACGAGTCCTCGCCGTATCTCAAGTTTGCTCATTTCACTGCCAATCAAGCCATCCTCGAAGCCTTTGAAGGTAAAAAACGAGTCCACGTTATTGATTTCTCAATGAATCAGGGGATGCAATGGCCGGTTCTGATGCAAGCCCTGGCGCTCCGCCCTGGTGGGCCGCCTGCTTTCCGGCTAACCGGAATCGGACCGCCATCGCATGATAATACGGATCGTCTTCAAGAAGTGGGCTGGAGATTGGCTCGATTGGCAGAGACAATTCATGTTGAGTTTGAGTACAGAGGTTTTGTGGCTAACAGTTTGGCTGATCTTGAGGCTCCCATGCTTCAACTCAGACCCGCAGAGTTGGAATCCGTTGCGGTTAACTCGGTCTTCGAATTGCACAAACTGCTGGCCAGACCGGGCGCCATTGAGAAAGTTTTATCCGTGGTGAAGCAAACGAAACCGGAGATTGTAACGGTCGTTGAGCAGGAAGCGAACCATAATGGTTCGATTTTCCTGGACCGGTTCACCGAGTCTTTGCATTACTACTCGACCTTGTTTGACTCGCTGGAGGGGTCGGTTAATACCCAGGATAAGGCGATGTCGGAGGTGTACTTGGGAAAGCAAATTTGCAATATTGTGGCATGCGAAGGGACGGACCGGGTGGAAAGGCAGGAGACTCTAGCTCAGTGGCGAACCAGGTTGGGTTCGGCCGGGTTCGTACCTGTCCATCTCGGGTCAAACGCGTTCAAGCAAGCTGCCATGTTGCCGGCCCTGTTTGCCGGGGGAGATGGGTATACAGTGGAAGAGAATAGTGGGTGTTTGATGTTGGGTTGGCATACTCGGCCGCTAATCGCCACCTCGGCTTGGCGGCTGGCTAACAGACCGGTGGCAGCTCACTGAGTCTTCCTCACTCAACTAGTTAGGTCAACCCCAGTTTAAATTGTGAACCAATGGGGGGCATTGCTGAGCTGGTCAATCGGGTGAAAATTGAGACCCACTTCTTCGTTGGTGTGCCTCTTCAAGCTTTTTAGTTTTATCCCCCCCCCCTCTGTTTCTTCTTTTTTGTAATTTTCAATTTTCTTTTATTCAGGTGCATCCTTCGTCAGTCAGGTTTTTCTTTTTAATTTTTTTTTCTCTTTTTGGGTTGGAAGCTTTGTATTTTACAGGTTGAATCAAGAGCTCAATGTGTATTTGCATATAGTTGCTTTTAAGTATATTATATTAGTGATAATAAATTGTCTATTGTAGTTTCATTGATCGTTAAAAAATTATAAATTTTTTTTTTTCCCAAAATCACAAACTTTCCCAATCTTACAGAATCCTTAAATTAAAATGATGTTATCTCCCATTCACGCTTTTGCCAACCACTTCTTTTTGTGCTCTTACGTGTAGCAAGCACCACCAAGATCAGTGATTTGCCATATGAGGTGAAGATATAGTAAGTACATACATACATACATACATATATGTGCAAGATTGCCACACCTTGGGACAACACTGACCGAAAAAAGTTAGGGATTCTATAAAATAAAATGTTAAAGAAATATTATTATATATATATCACCATCTTTCCTCTTTCAATGGAAATTTCAGTGATCATAAGATCACAGCCAGCCCATCAGTTGCTTTTCTTTCTTTTCTTTTCTTTTTTTTTCCTGAAAGTGCTACTTTGTAAGCAATTTTACTTGATTAATAAGCAATTTGCTTTGTAGGGGAGTCTTCAATGGAATCAATTAATTAAGCTTATGAGTCTCTTCAAAGATTGCCATGTCTGCGTCTAAACCAGATCTAGCCACCACTTTGGTGGGTCTCGAAAGCAAGATGGTGCCTTTATGATTATTGTTAACTAACAGATTTCAAAAAAAAAAAAAAAAAAGTTTGCCATTAATTGTCAAGAATGCAAAAGGAAGCTAATGGATAGCTAAAAGCATGGAAATAGCAACGAGAAGACATTTTAGTGGCGATTGACAATTCGGGTGGGTTTCTTCAAAAAAGTATCCTGGCGATGAATGTAATCGTCTTTAGACATAACTTATCTAACTCTTTTTGTATCTTTTTTATCTAATGACCCAACTATATGTTTTTGAACTTGAAAGGACAGAATATGTTTGGGGGGTACATAAAATACTCTACCGAGTATGCCTTAATCCTTTTTGCCCCCATGCTTTAGAGGATAATCATACAAACAAGCGAATCAGCAGAGGATTGATTTCTCGGGATTTGTCAACATAGTAGGGGGCATTAATTTAGTGTATGCAGACCAGTAGGTGATCGAATCGATTAAAGGAAGCGCCACCATGCCCATGTTAGCCGGGATATATATATATATATATATATATATTATTTTTTAAATAATTTTTAAATATATTTTAAATAAGTTTTTATATAAAAAGTGATAAAAAAATTATATATTAATTAAATATAAATTATTATCAAATTAATCACTTTTTTTAAAAAAATAGTTAATTTAAAAGAAATTTAAAAAATATTGATATACAAAAATTAAAAATTAAATTACAAAAATTGATAAAAATTTAGAATATATATCCTTATTAGCTTGTATGAATTAAACTATATTTATATCACGTGCAATTCAATATAAAAATATATATAAAACTAAAAAAAAAGTGTTAGATTTATAAATGAACAAATAAGATAGAATTTAAATTATTAATTATAATACAATACAATAATTAATAATTTAAATAGTGTCTTATTTACTCCATCTCTAAATTCTATGTCCTCCTAATAGATTTCTACAGCATGGAGCAAATAATGAAGGATCATGCTCTATTATAACTAATACACTTTGGTGTGTTACGCATGGCCACAAAATATATTTAAATGTACCAACTTGCACGTGGGAGAAAGATTCTTCCTAGCTGATGTCCACTTCACTAATCTCGAGAAATCACGGCACAATTTCACGCTCATACGCACTTTCTTTTATATATATATATATATATATATATATATATATAATAATAATAATAATAATAATAATGTCATGAATCAATTTTCGCATATCCATCCCAACCAATTTCATTCAAAATTAAGAAAACAAAATTAAAATAATTATCTGTCTGACCTTAAGGTTGGAATTTTGACCTATTTGGTGGGAAATTAGCACAACCACTTTTTCCTTTTTTTTTTTTCCCTACCGGTAGAAAAATAGCTTAAAAAAAGAATAATAATAATAAGAAGAAGAAGAAAGAAGTGACTTTTATTTTTCTGCGCCGAGAAAGAAGAAAGTGGGCCACGTATTCGTTTTTTTTTCTACGTGGAGAAAGTGGACCGTACTTATTCAATTAGTCACCGTCAAATTAGATTAATTAATGTATTAGTGCTCACTCCTTTATTATTGGCATAAATCGACTTTGGGTTACTAATTTTATGAATTTTATCAATTTGAACCACCAATTATTCATTTTCGGCCAAGGGGCATGCTTGCGGGATGAAGCATGAAGGTTCTGGGATTTTGGAATGCATTGATTAAGAATATGTTTGATTATGTTATTAATTTCTTATTGTTATTTTTTTATATAATTTATTATCCTTGTTATCAATTTGATATTAATTGCTCTTTGTTTTTATTTTCTAATTACTAATAACTATTTTATAATTTTATATATATAAAAAATTGTTAATTGATGATCCAGTTTGACAAAATTTACAAAGTTAGTAATCAAATCACGTTGCATCAACTCACGGTTGGTTATTAACTTTATGAAATTTGTCAATTTGGTCCAATAACTATTATTCTTGGACAATTAAGGTCACTACAAGTGAACTCCTCTGTGGATCCCACATTTGCCACCAAAGATGTCGTATTGGCACTAAAGCCAAATGGAATTGAGTCGATGACTCTCGATGGGTTTCTTTAGTCAAAATAACGAGGAAAAAGATAAATGGGGACATAGGTTTTTTCTTTTATTTTGGTGGGTCTCACTTTTTGTTTATTTTTTATTCTAAAAACATATCATATACGTATAGTTAATTTAGAATATACATAATACATATAATTATTAAAAAATTTAATATATACAAAGTTGACATGTACTTTAGTTGTATGCATAATATATATATATTTAAAAAAAAAAAAGAAAGAAAGTAAAATAGGTGAGACTTACACTAGACCCACGCCAAACGAATTTCAAAATATTAGTAACCCATATATATTTCAAAAATCTATTATTGTTAGTTGAGATTAAGATAAAATAGAAATGACTAGTCTTATTGTATCTTAGAAATATCTAAATAGTTAACAATCAAGCAAAGTGTGAACCTAAAGACTAATGATATCATAAACAGGAATATATTGAAAGGTCATCTCAACTTATTCTACATTAGTGTGTGTAAGTGACATTTAGTAATTAATAATTCAAATATTTATCTTAAAATATTTTGGATTAAAGTCTTTGAATAAAACATGAAGAATTTATGGAACTAGAAGGTGTTACTAGAAAATTACTCTTGATTTACAATTTTTTAGTTTATATAATTTATTACTAAAATTCAAGAATTTACAATTTTAAGTTAATTGATCTTTGAGATATACAAAAAATTTATCTTAAATTTTTATAGATTCTTACAATTGAATTATAAATTTTTTATATTTTTTATTTGAATTTTATATCCTTCAAATTTATTTTAAATTAATTTATTAAAAATAAATTATTATAAAGTATATATTAATTAAATGAAAATATATAGGATTTCAACCCAAAAAAAAAAAAATACAAGGAGTTTAGAAATCTACAAATAGTCTCGAGCTGCCAGCTGTCGATGCCAATGAGGCTGAACGGGACATCATGTTGCTGGCCTTTGAAATGGGCGGCATCGCCATTGACTATCCAACTAATTCCCACGCGGCACACCATTCAATTCATTCACGTTTTTGGATCGCAGAAAAATCTCCACTTCTGGATGGAAACAGCACGACTTCTCCTGTCAAATTCTCCAAATCCTTATTATTATTTTTTTTAACTGCTACCAGTCTCCCTCGTATTAATTGTCGGGTGTACCTTTCAATGCAGTTTACTTCCTGTTTTGTCAGTGCATTGCATCCTTAACGTTCTCAGCTCACCCAAATCGCCCCCACAGTCAATACATCTGAAAGCTATTTTCCGTGTCCAATGGTTAATATTTTAGTCAAAAGGGTAGTAAAGCTATAAATTGAATACATTAACTTCTACTAGTAGATTTGTCAAAACTTTACACTACTTTAACAACAACTTGATCCAAACCCAACTTAAATTTGACATAAAACGTAACATCATTTGAAATCAACTTGATTTAAAATAATTTACATTTAAATTTGTTCAACTTGACTTGAAAAAAATTATTTTATTTTTTTAAATTAAATATTTTCTTGAAAAAAAAAAAGCTTATTACTTAATATTCCTTTATACATTTACTTGTTACTTTATTTTTATATATTATAATAACATATATTTTTTAAAAAATTAATTTATATAATTTTTAATTTTTATATATTTTAATTATTTTATACTAACATTAGATTAATTGTTTTATATAATTATTTATTTTTCATATTTACAATATTTTAAAATATTTATCCACAGGTATAGTTATATATATACTTAATGCATATGATATCTTTGTATATTTTCAATACGAATTAATATACAAAAAAAAAATTAAAACATAAATAATAATATATTTCTCCTATTCTAATATACAATAAAATAAAACAAATCAATGAAAAATTATTTTCTTAAAACTTAGCAGGTCACCCCAGTCCAATTTGGCTCAAATGTGATGTAATCCAAAATTAAGCTGACCCAAATCTGTTTAACCCTACTTATTTGATATCTTTATATAATAGCAAAAAAGGATTTGATAGAAAAACAACCCTTAATTAATGTCTAATAAAGGATTTGAAGAAAATATTACTATCGTTAAATAATTGCTAGATATGACTTTGAGATCATCAATTATAAATTTTAAGGACAAAATTTGAGATTTGAATTCTGAATTATACTCATAGCCAAACTCATACCTAACCTAACCCATTTATATGCCTTACTTTTTTTTTTTTTAAGTCCAAGAGAATCTAATGGATCTTGAGCTAAAAAAGAAAAAAAAGAAAGAAAAAAGGGAGATAATTTTACTTATTTTTATAAATCTTAAACTATCTTCTTAGAATTAAAATTTGAAATTCTAAAAATAAAGATCTAAATTCTAAATCATTGAGACATTTCATGACTGAACATTTCTTTTATTATTATGTTTTACTACATGAATCCAAATTGTAGTGGGTCTAAACCTGACCTCAGCCTGGTACATACTGCCATTGATTGAAGTTAATTGGTCACACAGCATTACATGAGGCCAAGATTGCATTCTCTAACGTAATGATGGACACAAAACATACAGATTTTCCAATCATTGTTTAATTCAGTGGAGATTTAAATAATACATCCTCTCAAGAGATCACCGATTATTCAATTTAGCGGAGGCACCGGGGCTCGCCTTCAACTTCAACCTATCTTTTTTGTTTTTCTTTTGTTTTGGTTGGTTGGTTGGTTGGTAGTTGCCTTGAAAATGAATTTTTGTAAACCAAGAATTATAATTGGTGAGGGTTATAAAAAAAGAGTTAAATTAGGTGGACGGAGTTGAAAAGACCGGACAAATAGATGACAGCTGTGGCTCTACACCTAGAAGTTATTATTATTTTATTTTTGAAAAATATATATGTATAAATAAGTAGATAGGTAGAATTTGAAAATAATTATTTTTTTATTAACGAATTAAAAAATATAATTATATTTAGTGAGAATGATATTAGCTATTGTTATCCAATAATCAAAAGAGAAATTTACTTTTAGTATATTCTACTTTAAGTTTAGTAATAATTCACATTCTAATAGTTGAATTTCATAATAATTAATACATTATTTTGAGTGTCTTTTTAAAAGGTGTGGAATAATTATAAAAAATTAAATTACCTTTTTTAAGTTATTAAAATAAAAATAAAATTATTTTTGAGTTAAATTTTGGATTGAATTATTTATTTTATTACTATTTTTTTAATGATAGTATTACTAGTGAAAATGTTAATATGTATGTTTTTTAGTTATTTTTTTTAAAAAAATTACTAACATGATTAAAAGAAAGGGTATATATTTTTTTTTTTCATTATTTTTGTTAATTCTATAGTATGTTTTTTATTATATTTTAAAATACATAATATAAATTGTTTCGAAACACAAAATAAAATATGTTAAAGGTAAAATTTTTCAATAAAATGACTAATAATTAATTGGAGAAGAGGGTTTTGATTCAAAAGAGATTTGAGACAAAAAGATACGGATAAATTTGCCAGCATAAATCTATCAACAACAGTCATTTGAGCCGAAAGTAAATTAGAAGGTACTTTTCTGATAAGTTGTTGTTGGAATCCTTATCAGTAATGAGTAAAATGCAAAATAATAATAATAATAATAATAAATTTTCCAAACACTCTCTAAAATGTTGTTGAGGTTTGAACAATATTCCAGAGTCCCGGAAAATTAAAGCAAACACCCGCTTAGTAACCCCATATCCAGTAAACCGGTAAGCATACAAATGAATGAGTTTATGGATGCAAATCAAATTATTTGATCGAGATCCTTTCACAATAGACTCATTCCTAAAATGGGTAGACCATGAATAAATCAAAGAATTGTAAATAGGAGGCCTTTTGTCGTAATATAAAAAATGAACTTACTTGGAAGGGTCTGGACACGATACAAGATTGGAGCCACGGGCGAAAACTTGGTAGTTTCCCTTATGGTGGCCCTTGGTTGACTTCCTCGTCTTGGTCCAATTTGTCTGATGCTTAACAAAAGAAGTAAAATCAAATTTGGAAACGGAAGCGATGAGAATGACATCAGCCTTCCCACAAGTTTCTAGTAGGCAGTAGCTGCCAATTTCTACTAGCCCCTGTGAGATGCTTTTGGACCACACTACTAGCTAGTCGCTATGAAGCACGAAACAGCCAGGCTCTTCAAGAAGTACAAACTAAAAACAAGGGCATTGAACCAAGATTCTGTCGATGGAAATGTGCTCCTCCGTTGATTTCTAGGGATTTATTTTAAATTTTTGCTGGACAAGGCCAGGTGGAGTGAGTTGGAAAGTCACCCATGCAAAGCTCATATTGACATTAAATGTGTTTCTTCCCTGTATACTGATAGTGACATGAAATTTAATTAGCCACTAATGATTTGAACTTTTGCTCGTCTAGCATTTGTTTTTTTCTTTTCTTTTCTTTTTCATATATTTTTTGCCTTATCAAAGCATTAGTAACGCCACAGTTGACATGAATAATTTACATTTCCAAACGAGATTGTGGTTACAAATGAAATTGATGAACTACGATCCTTTGAAGTTAACAACAACATGAAAAGTCGCATTATGCAAATTCAAGCCCCCCTGTACTTATCGTAAACATTTATTCTTGAATTCAAATGACTCGAGCTTTTTGCAATAAATTTGATTGCCTAAATTTAAATGGGGTCCTCGATAGATGTTCTGATAGACTTTTTGTTATATGAATTAGGTCTTATACATTCGTAAGCTCTATTGTACATTGAGTTTAGTTAAGTTAGTGGCTAACAAACTTAAAGGTTGGTGTATGATTTGAAGTTTGAACCTAATAAATAGAAATTGGGATATCAAGGTCGAGTTGGGGTGGGAAGCTTTGAGCTAATTTATTGTAATAAAAAATTTTATAATTAAATATAAATATAATATAATTTAAATGTAAAATTATTTAATCATAAATACCTAATTATATTTAAAAAAATCAGTACATTTTAAAATTTAAATTATTAAATATAATTTAAATGTATTAAATTATATATCATATTTTAACAATTAAAATGTGAACAAATGTTTTATTTTATGTTTAGTCGTGACATTAGGTATACCTCTTAATTATTAGTGCTGTCTTTAGACAATTGGAGAACTAACGAACCAGATACTATTGATGTAACAATTGATGTGATGGGGAAGGTGCTTATTTTAGGCAACCGGCAATTCTGGCCTTGACTGGACACGAGTAGTTGTGGTATTAGCCCAGGCGGTGGACTTGCTGCAGGCTCTATGCCCTTTGGATCTATTCTAGGCGAAGTCCTTCTCAAAAGCCTGGAACTTTACTTCTTGTAATTCTCTTCTATCAATTCGACTAGACCAAACAAACAAACATTAAGTAAATTTCAACCATATTTATAGTTCTCCTTTAATGAGTTTTGTTGGTTAAGTAGAAGATGAAACAAATTGATGACCGAAAGAAAGCATTGTGTGGTACTTAATTATTTTATAAATAGGAATGAATTAAATAAATTTTAAAAAATTTAAATGAATTAGCTTAAATCAAGCAAGATGAAGATGGGGGTCAAATGGTTGGAACTTACAGAACCAGGCTAGTACATTTTTGTTTGTAGCAATTGTGAGATAAGCTGAAGGCCCTACATGTTATCTGCGGAGACTTGGCGTGTCATTTTGGCAAGATATACTTGGAAATGCATGATCTTTTTTGATACGGTTCAACTCATTGTCAAAATGTTCAAGGAAATCAATGGATTGTAAGGGACCAGCAGGATGAGGATGAGGATGAGGATGAGGTCAAGAAAAAAGAGAAAATGAAGAAGCAAGAGACGGTGGTTTGTCAGAACTAAAGGGCACTTCTCTTTGCTTATCTTTTCGAAATTTAAACATGACTGTGATATCAAACACGGAATGTGTAGGAAGAAAAATTAAACTGTTAATTTGTACGTGATAGAATTTAATATTCTTCTTCTTGTTTTTGGTTTTAGTAAAATAACTTTTCTAATGTAATATTTAAAATATTATGTTTAAAATTATGATATTTTTACATTTAATTATAAATTTTTACTTATAAATTGAATTTGTATTATGTTCAAACCTTTAGTTTAATATAAGGTCGATTCTTGAACTTTGCTTTACCTGCCTAATCTTTTGGAACGATAAAAGTGCAGACTCAGAAAGTGCATCTTGGTGACTCTTAAAGGCTTCTTACTCCCACTAAACCTTATGGATAGGGCAGGGCTCAGAATCCATTGACATCAATAAAATGACCATTCAAGAATACAAACGAAAAAATGCATCATGGTTAATGAAAGTGGGCATGGGGACCGGGGACATGCCATGTTACTGCACATGGTGTCAGTTTTTGACTCGAGAAGAAGCCATGAAAAAGATGGCATACCGCCAAAATGGGTTAAAGGGAAAATTTTGGTGAGCCGGAAAAGAAAATATCATGCAAAAGCATTGCTACTTGTAAACATTATTTCTCATGTAAAGCATTGTTACCGTATGTCCCAATAAATATGGTTGTGTTGCGATGCTCAGCTTTAAGGAGAAATTAATTGGATTTAGTTAAAAGATACAGCATAAATACAAGAAATATAAATCAATTATATATATATATATATATATATATATATATATATATATATATATATTTTGTCCTACAAAAAAAAAAAAAAAAAAAAAAAAAAAAACAAAAGAACTGTCTCTTATACACATCTAGATGTGTATAAGAGACAGGGATCAAGTTGTTGTTAAAGTAGTGTAAAGTTTTGACAAATCTACTAGTAGAAGTTAATGTATTCAATTTATAGCTTTACTACCCTTTTGACTAAAATATTAACCATTGGACACGGAAAATAGCTTTCAGATGTATTGACTGTGGGGGCGCTGTCTCTTATACACATCTAGATGTGTATAAGAGACAGAAAAAATGCATCATGGTTAATGAAAGTGGGCATGGGGACCGGGGACATGCCATGTTACTGCACATGGTGTCAGTTTTTGACTCGAGAAGAAGCCATGAAAAAGATGGCATACCGCCAAAATGGGTTAAAGGGAAAATTTTGGTGAGCCGGAAAAGAAAATATCATGCAAAAGCATTGCTACTTGTAAACATTATTTCTCATGTAAAGCATTGTTACCGTATGTCCCAATAAATATGGTTGTGTTGCGATGCTCAGCTTTAAGGAGAAATTGATTGGATTTAGTTAAAAGATACAGCATAAATACAAGAAATATAAATCAATTATATATATATATATATATATTTTGTGTAAAAAATAAAAAAAAATATAAATAAAATATATATATATATATATATATATATATATATATATATATATATATATTTTGTGGAACAAATAAAATAAATTAAAAGTAATATATATACATATATATATTAATGTTGTCTTGTGAATGCTATGTATTCTAGCGAACTCTAAACTTATAATCAGATAATAGAGCAGTCTGACAATTAATTCTAATAACTAAACAAATGCAGTTTTGAATTCATAAAAGAATGTAGAAGAGGAATTCTGTAGTGAAGGGAAATGGAGTGGTCAGAACTTGGAATTTTAACGCGCAAAAGGCAAACATGGGCTCAGAAGCCCTCAGGGCCGAGATGCATATAAAGCTTCTCGTCCAAACTCGCTGAACGAAAAGGGGGAGGCGGCCCAGAAGAGAAAGAGCTGAAGCACCTTGAGAACAATGAGCAAATGACAGTTGCATGTATGACCTGTCAATTACCAACGAGGTTTATTGCATAGTAGCAGTCAATTTAATACACCTCAAATGCATATTTGAATTATTATGGTAGTTAAATATACATTTGTAGTTTCTATTAGCTTGGGTATGATACTCATCAAATTGACGGCGTTGATGAAACTTTCTGGATTAACAATCTGTTTGGTATGATCTTATGATGTGCAGCTGGTGTTGACATCATGAGAATATTCTCGTAAAGACGAATGCATCTTTTAACCAGAACATGGATGCTAAGCAAGCATCTTTGAATTGAATTCCCTGCGTGAAAGGGTGCTGCTTTTTGAATTCAATTCAAACCACAGATGTAAAAGAGCCGGAAACAAAGATTGACTAGCAGATGACATTTCAGAGGACTTCTCAAGATGGAAGAACCCCCCCAGTTCTGACCTCTTTCTATTTTTTCAACAGATGCTTCCTCACAAGCCGGCATGCCCACAAACCTGGAATTTTCACAATCTGGCATGTTCGGAGCTTATGATAGAAGACTGAAAACAGGACAATCGGTCAACCTGCCCTTTGGTCACAATTAAGCAAACTTCTCCAACCTTATTCGCTTAACCAAGCATGTATTACATCAGAATATTCTTTATGTACCACTTAATTCACCATGATAAAATCCTAGACTACATTAACTCGCACAATTACACTCTTGACACGCAGTCAGTTTATAGTTCAAAAGTAAATTTCCTCTCATTATACATTTGATTCGTCTCCAGACTCCTCCATGGGGTAGAAGCCTCATACACTGGAATGTGGAATGTCATTTTTTGTTTTCTTGTATATATGACCATCGCAACAAATAAGTTCTGCATAGCGTAGAGAACTACGGATGTAAAACAATTTGATACACAGTTGAAATTAAGACAATCCAAAATCTATATTCCTTAATGAAAAAAACATCCAAGGGTACAAATTTATTAACTGCATTGCAAATTTAAGGGTCTCTGGCTCAAAACAGAGATAAAAAAAACCACAACAGCCAAAGCAGACTCACTGGAAACCACAAATCAAGATGACCGAATTTGACTTAGCAGAAGGCAATGAAATTGGAAATATAACTTCTATTACTGATGAAGTTTGATTTAATGAGAAGATATCTTCAGATTAAGAGACTTGTTAATCCATGCCTTCCAACTCCCATTCCCCTTCTGGGCAATTCCTGCAGTGGATCTTCCATCATCTTCCAGTTTCTCAGGCTGTGGCTTCTTGCATAGCATGAAATTGCGCACCCCAAGTGACCCAATTGTTTCCCATGGACTCACAGCTGCAAACAAATTCAACAACACAAAAACATAATTAAAACATTTTGGACCTTTCCAAATATCTACCAACACAAATTTTCAACAATCTATAACATGACAGTAAACAAAATAGAATAAAAAAATTGCTAATTAGAAACAATTCCGAGATATGCTTCCAATTGCAGGAACAAAAAAATTGAAAAACAGAAAAAATTAGCCAGGCAACTTACCACCAGACACGGCATTGGGACAATAAAGCAGGAAATCATTGAAATCAGAGCCAAGAACAGGAAGGCGACCTTCCCGAGCATAAGATTTCAAAGCGGTATCAATAACAGCACCCACGAGCTCATCCTCGTTCACTACAAACCGGATCGGCCCCGCGCTACCCAACACAGTAACGCTAATCAGGAGCCTGTTGCCCTTGGCAGCCTGATTCTTCTTCTGCTTGCAAAGCAGCATTTTTTTTTTCACCTTTTCTTTCAAAAGAAAAAAATTAAACAAAACCAACAAAATCTCCTGAGATTGTCCGAAAACAGAAAAAAGAGAGAAAATTGCGAACTGGGTAGATCGAAAGACCGGATCTTGTATCAATTAGAGAAAGAACGAAGAACTTGGAAGGCCAGAGAACACTTATTTCTCTTTTGGAGTTTTCCCCCAAAAAAAAAAAAAAACAATCAAATCTTTCTACGGGTCGAGGCCGAGGCAGCGATAATACCAGCCTTCCTTGCAAGAGCCAAAAGCAAAAGCAGAGAAAGCAGAGATAACGCCCACCCTTAACTTGCAAAGGGAGAGCATGAAATAGTTATTGCCTAAGATTTCCACCATTCACAACCAAACACCAAAACAACTTTGAACCAAAAACAAAGCACACCCAGATCCCAAAACTCTTCCGTTCTTGCTATGAGCAAAGAAAGAAAGGGAGAGAGAAGCAAGAGGAACAGAGACAGAAGGAGCTAGAGAGGTTTATTGGGATTGGAATTTGTGAGAGCACGCCAGAGACAGGGAGAGAAAAAAATTGCAATAAAAAGGTGTAAAGAATAGCTATGGGTGTTGGGAACTGGGGGAGGGGGGTGTCTTCGGATATTTATGGCTGGCGGATTCGAGTGAGTTTTGGATTGTTAACTGAGGGTTCGATTTGTACTGTTTGTTGTTCTGAGTTTTTTTTTTTTCCTAAATAAAATACATAAATAAATATAACATTCACACACCCATCAGAAAATTTGTGTTAATAAAAAGTTGGAATCGTTATATTGATTGAAAAAATAAATTCTATGACACTTAACAAAAAATTATTAACTATTTCAACAATTACATCGATTTAATTTCACTAAATATTGAGTACCTGCATTTTTCAAATAATAATAATAATAATTATTATTATTTTGGGTAACTTTTGATTCATTTTTCGTGGCTTTTCAATTTGGATGTTACCTGCCGTCCTAAAATCGCAATAGACGCGGGTCACACGGTTTCCTTTCTTGGATGGGAACCATATATTTTGTTCTAAATATTTGACTTTAGACTTTATTCTTCTACTTATTTATACTCAAAGACAAAAAAAAAAAAAAAAAAAGAACATAAGAATCAATTCAATTGTTGTATTTTATAGTTATAGTGTGATCAATATTAAAAATTATCAAAATTATATAATAATTAATTTTATAATCTTGTGCTCTATGTTTTGTTTGGATTTGTAGCAAGAGTGTTAAAAGAAATTATGAGAAATAAAATTTTGAGGAAAAAAAGATAATTTTTTTTGAAAATGTAATTTTTTGTTTGAATATAGTACCAAAGTAGAAAAAAGAAAATTAATATTTATGAAGTGATACTTATCTCAATTGATAATTTTTTTCTCGAATATAGTACCAAAGTAGAAAAAAAAAAATTAATATTTATGACGCGATATATAGTAACAAAGCACAAAAAAGAAAATTAATATTTACGAAGTGATACTTATCGTAATTGATAATTTTTTATTTGAATATAGTACCAGAGTAGAAAAAAGAAAATTCATATTTATGACGCGATATATAGTAACAAAGCACAAAAAAGAAAATTAACATTTATGAAGTGATAGATAGTACCGAAGTAGAAAAAAGAAAATTAATATTTATGAAGTGATACTTATCTTAATTGATCATAAGAGCATTGATTCCATGGAAGAAGAGATATTTTAGCTGAAATTGCATTTGATGTGAGCCCATGACTTAATAGCTATGGGGCTGGGGGGGGGGGCTATATTCATCACAACTTTTAGTGTTTTTGATAGCAACAACCATGTGGGCATGCTTGTTTTATACGGCATACATGTCTTGGTGATCAAAATATCAATGCACTGAAATCCTTTTCATCTAATAAAACAAAAATTAAATTCAATGCACACTAATTATACCTAAGAAAGGTCTATTTAAAATTATTTTTTTAATAAAAAATATTTATTGCTTAAAAAAAAAAACAAATGAAGAATCAACATGTTTATTGATTTGCCAATGGACCTGTAGAATAGGACGCAGTTAGTGTACCATGTGCTGGTACGGAAGTACCAAGTCTACACGGTTTTCTTTTTTTTTTTTTTTTGGCACTATTATTCAGCTTACAGCGAGGACGGAGCGGACTTCATCCTCCTGTGGAGAGGGGTGGCTTAGCAGAGGGAGTGAGAAAGCTCTGAGCATAATAATTGAAGTTTGTAATTTGTTGCCAACATTGGATCCTTATCAAAGCAGTGAAAAAGAAAGAAAAAGAAAAATGAAAAAGAAGTCATAATTAAAGCCGTGCTAGGTTTTTAAAACGTGTGGATGGGTGGGCTTCCAAGTTACTTCGAAATAGAAGTTAAGAGTCGTACACGTTTGATTTCCTTAGAGAGGCTGTGGTTCACAGAAAACCAAATAAAATTTTCT
Organism: Kandelia obovata; assembly: GCA_021464305.1. Lineage (NCBI taxonomy): Eukaryota > Viridiplantae > Streptophyta > Magnoliopsida > Malpighiales > Rhizophoraceae > Kandelia > Kandelia obovata. The sequence continues at coordinate 5,839,622 of CM038488.1, forward strand.
ATTTTATGTATAGACCTCAGATTCTCACGCTCATTATTCCATTTGAAAGGATTTTATTTTATTTTTTAAATCACAAATACATATAGATTATTGTAATTGTGAGTTAATTATTAAGTATTTTTAGATTTAAGTAAATTTTTTTTTATTTTTAATTTTAATGTAAATAAATATAAAACTTAACATTATATATGTGCATAATTTGTTATTTATATAAAAGTAAATAACAATAAAAAAAACTTGAATTCAGATCAAAACACAGACAAATACACTGAATAACCGTCAAAATAGCATCTCGAGCGGCGAAGGGCTTCATTTTCTGAAATTGTACCACATTAATGCGAAATCGACGCAAGAAAAATGTTAATATTATAATAATTTATTTCTACGTTTGTAATCTATTTTCATCTTGATCATGCTTCAATTTTAAATAATATCTTTAATTTTTTATCTTTTTTTTAATATATAATTAATTAAAATTTATAAAATAAGTAGATATAGTATTAATCCTTTAAATTTATTGACTTAAATATGTAAAAAAATTAGTGACATGTTACACTAATTTTTTTAGAAGAATTGAATATATGTAATTAACTAAAAGTAAGAATACTCAAGGAAGTATGAATGAAAAGTTTACTTACTGGAATTACGAAAAATTATTGGAGGTACACTGACAATACTATAAAAATGTGTAACAGCAAACAAAATAAGGGGTGTAATTGTTTAAAAATATTAATATTTTTTTTTATTAAACGATAAAATTTTCTTATACATTATAAGTAGATGATGTATGTCTATCAAAATTAGTTAATTAACATTATATTTCATGAATTCGACAATAATAACAACGTTAGCATACAAGTATGAATTTGAGTTAATATTAAACCATGATCGATTGTAATTAGCAAGTATTTGAAAAGTGATGAGACAAATTATGATAGAATTGACTCTCCATGAGCTGTTAAAATAAAAGATAATATGTAGTTATCTCTATTAAAATGTGAGAGTGGTAAGAGTGACAGATTTGTTTGTTTCCAGAAGTCTTATCTAAGTCAAATGTATTTACATGACCTTCTTAAAAGAAGGAAAACATGTTGGTTGCGATGAGGTGTCAAGCTCTCATTGAATGAAGATGTATGATCTAGTGAGGAAGTTATCCCAAAGTGGGGAATCCCACTTTATATGATTGACTTGGTAGCCAAATCATGCATGACCGTAGGAAATTGAGAGTGTTAACTACCAATACTATAAATATGTGTAGTGTGACAGTCAAGGGTCACAACAAAAAACACATAGAAGTTTTAAGAGAATACTTGTGTGAGATGTCTTGACATCTTTTGTATACTTTGTGGAAAGTAATAAAAATTGATAAGTGATTCCTATAAACGTTTTGTGTGTCTTGTGTAAAAAAATTTGACTGAAACTAAGTGCGACTTAGTGTCATCACAAGGTCCAAATTTTGATTGAAAATTTTGGCCCTATGACAATTAGTATCAAAGTAGCAAGGTTTGATGCCATTTGGGAACGAGTGTCAAAGATCGAGAAGGCTCTTGGCGAAATCCTTAAGGAACATACCCTTTCAATCTTGACATAACAGGAATAGTTGGAAAAATTGGCACGTCTCTTGTAATCTAACTATGATGACCGCGATTCTTCTTGGTTTTCTTATTTTGGGGATTTGGAGTAGGATGTTTTTGTCTTTAAGAGGGCTATTGGCACCTTACAAAGTGGGGCAGCAACCAATTCTGCCCATCCTATGAAGGTGCCAAAACCAAAGGCCTTCGAAGGGGAGCATGATGTCAAATCAATTGAAAACTTCTTATGAGACATGTACTAATATTTCATGGTCATTTGGGTGTTTGATTAAGAGAAGGTGACCTTTACCAGCATATATTTTTGCCAAGGATGCCAAGTTGTGGTGGTGGACTAGGCTGGATGATGATACAAGTTTGAGCAGGCTACAAATAAAAATATGAGAAAGCTTGAAAAAGGAGATGAATGATCAGTTTCTGCCTTGCAACACGTTGTGGGTTGCAAGAGAGACATCAAAGAAATTGAAGCATAGTGGCATGATGCAAGACTATGTTAAGGAGTTCAGTTCCTTGATGCTTGACATCCAAAACATGTCGGATGAAGACAAACTCTTCAACTTTCTGTTGGGTCTTTAACCTTAGGCACAAATCAAGTTGAGAAGGCAAGGTGTAAAGGACTTGCCTTCTGTCATTATTGTAAACGACAAATTAGTTGATTTCAGAATCAACAAATCCTCTGAAGGTGATGGGAGAAGACAACAACAGCCCAGAGAGAAAGGCAAAAAGAAGAAGGATTGCAAGAGGAAGGATAAATAGCAAGGGAAAAGGCAAGATTGGCCATCAAGAACAAGGTAAAAACTCTGCTAATTTTGGTTATTATATATCCAATGACCCTCATCGTGTTAGGAAATGCCCAAAGAGGGAAAAGTTAAGTGTGATGATTGCTGAGAAGGGTGACAAAAGTTTTGGTGGGGATGACCTCTTGAGTCAATCCTCTGTAATCCTCTGCAATTGGTGAATATTATCCAAATAGGAAAAACCTCCACAACCTAGCCTAATGTATGTGAAGATCAAGCTGGACAATCAGGAGTTGATGGAAATTACAAACACGAGTACCACACATAACTTTGTGGACAAAAGAATGATGGAGAAACTTGGGTTGAAAGTGTCCAAGAGTGGCAGTCAAATAAAGACATTAAACTTGGTAACCCGCAAGGTTCTTGATGCGATACTCAGTGTAAAGGTAACCATTGACAATTAGATTGGTAGCCTTAACTTCACAATTGTGTCATTGAATAATTTTGACATCATATTGAGTGTGAAGTTCTTTATATATGTCAAAGTTGTATTATTACCTCATTTGGGTGGACTAATAATCATGCATGAGAATTATCCTTACACTGTCACAAGTAACATAACTCATCCATTAAGCGATGGTGAGAAATCGGGTGGAATGCTTTCTGCAATACAGGTAAAATATGACTTGAAAAAGGACGAAACCACCTACTTGACTTTATTAATGAAAATGAAGAAGGGGGTAGTCACGAAGGTACATGACAATATTGCATAACTATTAAATGAATTTGTGGATGTGATGGCTTTGGAGCTGTCAAAGTGTCTTTCTCTTGGGCATGCTACTGACCACAAGATTGATTTGGTTCCGGGTTCTAAACCCCCAACTCAAGCGTTTTATCACATGAGTCTGATGAAATTAGCTGAATTGAGGAAACAATTAACATAATTGCTGGAAGCAGACCTAATTCAGCCTTTGAAGGCACCTTATGGTGCCCCGGTGTTGTTCCAAAAGAAGCATGATAGCTCCCTACAGATATGCATGGATTACAGGGCCTTGAATAAGGTCACAGTGAAGAACAAGTACCTTATTCCATTGATAGCAGACTTGTATGATTGACTAGCGAAAATATCATACTTCACTAAGTTGAACTTGCGTTTTAGGTATTGACAAGTTAGAATTGCAGAAGGAGACAAAAGAAAAACACCGTATATGACTCGCTATGGTTTGACTAATGCCCCTGCTACTTTTTTGCAATTTGATGAATGATATGTTTCATGACTTTATCGATCAGTTTGTGGTAGTATATTTAGATCATATTGTTGTGTATAATCAGTCCTCAAAAGACTACTTACTTCACTTTCCAAGAGTGTTGTATAGGTTAAAGGAGCACTAATTGTATGTCAAGAAGGAGAAGTGTGAGTTTGCTCGGTAGAAGGTAATGTTCTTGGGGCATAAGATTAGTAGTAGACAAGTAAATATGGATGAAGGGAAGGTTCAAACCATTGTAGAATGGTCACTTCTTACCAAGGTGAAAAAGTCCGATCTTTTCTTGATTTCTCTAACTATTACCAAAAGTTTGTGCAGGGTTACTCAAAGAAAGTATCTCCTCTCATCAATTTACTCAAGAAAGATCGGCCATGAAGGTGGACCGTTGAGTGCCAAGAAGTTTTTGATAAGTTGAAGGTAGCAATGTTAATAGAACTAGTGTTGTGGCTACCTAACTTTGAGTTTCCCTTTGATGTCATCACAAATGTATTAGACAAGGTGATTGGTGAGGTGTTGGTCTAAGAGGGTCAACTTAATGCTTAATGTGGTGCATTGCCTTTGCATTTGATGAGTGTATTTGTTAGGTACCAAGATTATGGTACGTACCAATAATGTAGTGAATATGTTTTTCCAAATACAGAAGAAGATGTCTGCTAGGATAGCTTGATAACAAGAGTTCTTAGCAGAGTATGACCTTGTGTAGGAACACAAGCTAGAGAAGCATAATCAATTAACTGATGTGTTAAGTCATCGTGAAGTGTAACATATGGTTGCTGCCCTCACAGGAGTGCAAAATGGCATATTGGAGAGAATAAAGACACAAATTTTGAATGATGCAAAATATCAAAAGCTTGTGTAGCAAATGAACGAAGGTGTAGTAAAACAATATTGACTTGATGATGAGTTATTACATGTTAAGGGTAACCATTTGTATGTTTCCAGAGGTGTAGACCTTAGATGAGAAATTTTGCATGAGTGCCATGACACACAGTGGGTAGGTCATCCAGGTGTGAAAATGATGATAGTCTTGTTGTCCCGCAATTATCATTGGTCAAAGATGGAAGATGACGTGGAGACATATATCAAGATGTACATCATCTGTCAATAAGACAAAATTGAAAGACATAAAGAGATTGGACTACTACAACCATTACTAATTCCAAAAAAATCATGAGTGTCAGTTTCAATAGATTTTATCAGTGAGTTCCTAAAAGTTAAGGGCATGAGATCCACAATAGTGGTGGTTGATCGATTTTCCAAATATACAGTGTTCATATCTGTGCCTTCCTCATGTAAAGCAGAGATGACTGCTGAATTGTTTTATAAATAAGTGGTTAAATACTTTGGGTTGCCTAAAGATATAATGAACAATTGAGATCATCACTTTACTAGTAGATTTTGGATAACCCTTTTCAATGTGATGAGTTATGAATTGAAGTTTTTCATTGTCAATCATCCTTCAACTGACGACCAAATGGATCGAATTAATGAATTGTTAAAGGAGTATCTTTAACATTATATGATGACAAGTCAAAGAAATTGGCTGAAGTTGTTGGATTCAACACAATTTTGCTACAACCTGTATTGATCGTCTTTGATAGGTATGAGTTCCTTTGAGTTGACTATGAGGTATTAGCCCCTTATTCCTAATGAAATTGTAAGGACAAGAATGAGAGGGAATTGTTTGATTGTCTATCATTATATTAGATTGAAGTGAAAGCTGTTGGATGAGGCACAAGATAGCTTGAACAAGGTAGCAAAATGCATAAAAAAATATGCTAACAAGGGAAGGAGGGACATGAAGTTTCAAGTGGGAGACAAAGTGTTGCTCGAATTGACTCCCTAAATATGGACAAAGATCGGCCACAAAAATGGTGCATCATAGTTTGATTCACAAGTACGATGGACCATTTATGGTGACAAAAAAGGTCGACAAAGTTGCAGCAACTACCAAAACAGTTAAAAGTGCATCTAACCTTTCATGTGAACTTTCTAAGGCCCTTTCATGAGGAGACAGGTGATGAACCTCCGAGAAGACAAGAAAGGTATACTCCCCCAATAATTAGAACCGAGTTGCAGCACAAAATAGAGCAAATTCTTAATCGTTGAGTGTTTGGGCAAAGCAAAAAGAATCATCAGATTGAGTATCTGGTGAAGTGAAAGAATTTTCCAGACAACGAGAATAAATGTGAGAGAGACATAACTTTGTTGCAGTTCGAGAAGCAGATCTAAGACTACTTATTAACCATACCAACGAAAATGTTGGCTTTAACTAGTGGAGGTGGTTTGTTAATTCCTTAAGCTCATTGGCTTAAGTATGCAAGGAAATTGGTGACACCTTGCATTTATTCTTGCATAAGGAGTTAAGTGTGGACAATTAACTAAAAGCAATGTGGATTAAGGAAACGTGCGGGGAAGCATAAGCAAAAGGTTTAAGCATAAGAATCACGAAAAGTCATTCGAGACACACTGACAACACTCTGAGAGTGTAACAACAAGTAGAACAAGGGGTGTGATCATTTAGACATATCAATGTTTCCTCCTACCAGACGACCATATTCCCTAATGCACTATAGGGAGGTAGAGGATGTTTTTCAAAGTTAGCAAGGCTAACACTATGTCCCACAGATTTGACAATGACAGCGACGTTGGTGTATGAGTACAGACTTAGGTTAACACCAAACCATGATCGATTGCGACTAGCAAGTACTTGAAAAGTGATGTGACAAATCAGGATAGAATTGACTCTCCATAAACCACCAAAATAGGAGATAATGAGTAGTTATCTCCATGAAAACATGAGAGTGAAAAAAGTAACAGATTTGCATGTTTCTAGAAGTTTTATTCAAGCTAACTTTGTTGTCATGACCTTCTTAAAGGAAGGAGAACATGAGTAGTTGCAGAAAGTAGGTAAAGATGTACTTGATAATATGTCAAACTCTTTTTGAATAAAGATATATAATTTAATGAGTTAATGATGAAGTTATTCGATAGTGAAAATAAAGTAAAAAGCTCCATTATGCATGATTTGTTTGGTAGACAAGTCCTATATAACTCTAGAAAGTGAGAATTGTCGAGACAATTAAGGGTTATAATAGAAAACACATAAATAATTGTTGAGAGAATACTTGTGTAAGAGATCTTTATATTTTTTTGTATGTTTTATGAAAAGTAATAATAGTTAGAAAGTGATTCTTATAAACGTTTTTATGTGTCATCTGACAAGTTTGATTAAAATTAAGTGCAACTTAATATCATTATAAGGTTCAAATTTTGATTAAAAATTGTGCATCGTGACATATAGCCTAATGAGATTTAGATTCTAACTTGAGATCTCCTGCTTTAACAGTAAAAATAAAAAAAAAAAAAATATAACTTTAAATTAATGAATTATTGAACTAGAGTGAGGAAATTTATGAGTTAGAGATAAGAGGAAAGATATATATCTTATGGTGCCGCCCAGTCTGTTCTTGATGAACCAAAAAGAATTGAATTAACCAAAAATTTGTCTATATCTAAAGTAAATGTACATGTTATATTTATATTATAAGTTAAAATGAATTAATCATCACATTCCTAATTCGTTTGTAATAATTCAATTGAATTCCTAATACTTTAAAATAAATAATAAAAAAATCTATTATGATAGAATTATTATTTCTCATCAATTGGTTTAATAATTATAATAATTTTGATGAAATAAAATTATATTCAATTCACCTAAATTAAATTATATCCTTAAAATTGAATGGAAGTCCGTCAAAATTTTTATACAAAACAAGCTGTAACATATTTTGGTCTAATTAAGGACTTCTTTCCATTTTTATTTATTCTCCATCTGAAAAAAAAAAATAGTTCTTATGCCCTTCTTCGTATTGAATGGACAGTTGAGCATGCTTGCACCAACGAGCCTACACCAAATTGAACCACTAATTGAATATTTTCTTATTTTGGGAATTTGTTAAAACTTATGAGAATCCAACGTCCTGAATTCCCGACACAACCTTGTAATGACCAGACCGAGCACCGCGGTGAACCACTAGGTCACATCTAGTACATTTGAGCCATATGATGACCCTCATGATTTTCTGCTAATATCAACCCCCCACTTTTTTTTTTTTCTTTTTTAACTTTTTTCTTTTGCTCACAGAAAAACAAAAGTTTTCAACCAAGATCATTGAAGTACTCTTGTTCTTAGCTTCCCAGGTGGTTAAGCTGGCAAAAAATATTTTTACAACTAGCTTGACCTGACCTGACCTGACCTGCCCTGCCAGATTGGTGTCATTTGGAAATGGAGAGCATTCTCGGCCTTCTTAAAATCAGGGTCAAAAGAGGCATGGACCTTGCGGTTCGTGATCTGGGGACCAGTGACCCATACGTTGTCATCACCATGGGAAACCAGGCTCGTTCCTCTTTTCTCATCTTCACTTAAATTTGATTCATGGCCCTTTTCCTGTTCATTTTCAGTTCTGTCTCTAAATTTTATTTCTTTTTGGTTTGTTTGTCTAGTCTGTAAATTATTTCAAAAATCTTTTTTTATCATATGAAATTCTGTTATTTTATTAGAATATTGAATTGTGTGATGCATATTATTTTAATTATGTTAAATACAATTGATTATTATATATAAGAAGACATGTCAATTGTAACCAACAATTACGAAAAGTTGGTGTTTAATCCTGCGATCATTTCACTAATCTCCCTGACAAGACTCTAAATAATTGGAGTTAGAGATTACTGAAAGTAATACCATAGCAGTAGTAATTTTCAGTGCAGCTTGTTTTGTAAATTACTGTATTTCTTCCTCCTTCTCATCTTAATTTGGTTGATGTGCAGACATTGAAGACTCGTGTCGTGAAGAAAAATTGCAACCCCCAATGGAACGAAGAATTAACTCTGTCAATGATAGATACTAATGTTCCAATTAATTTGGTATGTGATCCACGGATTACTAATGATGCTCCTTTAACCAACGTAAGAAAGCACATACATTTCCCTTTTATTTGTTCTGATTCCATTGGTTATTTGGTTTGATTTTGCAGACAGTTTTTGATAAAGACAAGTTTACTGCGGATGACAAAATGGGGGAGGCACAGATAAACATCCAGCCATACATAGCAAGCCTAAAAATGGGATTGAAAAACCTCCCAACCGGATGTGTGATCTCAAGAGTTCAGCCGAACAAGGACAATTGCCTCGCCGACGAAAGCTGCGTTGTTTGGAATGAAGGCAAAATCATCCAGGACATGCGTCTCAGATTAAGGAACGTGGAATCCGGCGAAGTTGTCATTCAGCTTGAATGGGTTGAAGCTCCAGGGTGTAAGGGTCTGGAAATCGAAGGTACGAGCTAAACGTGTTTCGCGTAACATTGTGGTGTATGTGTGCAGAGTTTCAAGCATAACGCTGCGCTTTGAATTGAGTTCATTGAAGTCCTACGCTATGTGACATACAGAGTGTTACTGGTAATAATTTGTGCATTTGATAAAATGACTGGCAGTGCCTTCTGATGAGAAAGGCATGTCAGCCTGCCACTATAATTTGCAAGTGGTAAGCTTGCTTGTTGTTTTCCAAGAATGTGCTGTTTCGATTTATAACCAATTGGCTTGTTCTTAACTTTGTAAAGCAGGTAAAGCAACAGCTTGGAACAGGCCGAAGAGACGCGATTGACCAAAATTTTCCTGACTGCCTTTGATCTTGTTGGAACCTTACCATGTTTTAGCAAAATCGAAAACGAATACTTACAGGACATGTTTTATGAATATACTGCTTTCAAGTTTGTTGCCTTCTTTTCTGCTCTTGTCCTTTTCCATTGGCTTTTGGATTATACTTCCATTATAGCTCAAGTTCTCCTTTTGTTTTGAAATGTTCCATTTCAGTGACAGAATTGAATTCAATTCTATCATACAGTACAACTCATTGGTTTAACATGCTAAGAAGCATTCTGATTTAGAGTTGAATTCTACTGCAAACATCATCACCGAAACAAGCAGTCAAACTGACATTCGCAATGCCATGCTACCATAGTAAATGATGGTTTAAATGTACCAAATATTCACCTTGGAAGGTAGCATTCCTGTCATGAAAACGGAAGGAAAAATATGCAAAAGTTCACCGTACAGGGGGTGCTCGCAACAGTCTTACCCTTTATTTATTATTATTTTTTCTTCATAAACAAGGCCATTTCTAAAAAAATAAATAAAATTAAAATGAACTAATTTTTACATTTACACTAAGATTCACCCTTTTTATTTATTTAAGGAATAACATTGCTTCTCCCTCCTCTTTCAAATTGCTTCAACTGGGCAGGGCCACGCCTCCAAGTCAGAACGGTGTTTAGTAGGGGCCAGCCAACACCATAGGCGGGCTACGAGTTTGGCCCAAACGTTCGTTGGAGTCTTTCTACTTTAGTTTTCTTCAATACAGTAGGGCAACAACTCAAGGAAGACAAATTATCTGTGAGATGAGTGAATTAGCTATAAGTCGATGAAGTCTTCACTTCATTTATGCATTTATTTGACCAACTATCCATAAATAAATTCTCTGTTGAATGTATCATAAATTGAGAGACAGGGATAACCATGAGATTGAAAGGATGACAAGGTCGCTTTCAAAGCAGTAACCAAATTGTTTTCCTACTTGGTGTCTTAGGGAGTGATTTTACTTGTGTGCAGAAAGAACTGTTCTTAAAACAAAGAACATTCTGCTTGCAAAGGAAATTTCAGAATTATTATTTTTATTATCTTTATTTCTTTTAGGATTTCTAAAATTGACTGCCAGGGAAGCGTCTTGAACGCTACATAGAAATTGGAACATAGGATATGAATCATAGAGGCATCAAACACAGAGGGATTAATGTCTAGCACTGCAAAATGATCAAACTTGACTCAATTGGATTTAATGAAAAAGGCACTATATTTCCAGTTTGAACAATCAGTCCAGGGCATGACAAAAAATAAAAATAAAAATCAAACGCCTAATTAACAAAAAGGAATGGAAAACAAATGAAGCAATTCAATAGCTATCTTCTGGGAACAAAGAAAATGAAAACATTATATGGAAAGGAATCAAAGGTCTCTGTTCAGTTGCAAATCAGACATTAGACTATTTTCATTCTTTTTTTTTTTTCGTAAATAAGAGCAGTCACCAAACTTAGTTTATAATAGAATACAGTGATTAAAAAAATATTTATATAGCCAACTCTAATTGAATTTGAATTTGAAATTAAAATTTTGTTATTGTTGTTGCAGATAAGCCATTTATACTTTGATTGCCTATTTTCTAATGAAATATGACTTAGAATGACACAAACTCTCTCTCTCTCTCTCTCTTATAAATAAGACTATTCACTAAATGTAGTTCATAATTATTATTGGAATTGATATAATTAGTAATTATAACAACTTAATACCAAAAATTCAAGGTAAGCTCTGGAGATAAATGGTTTTATAGATAAGTAAGCATTGTTGTTCTATAGCCATCGACCATATTGTTCTATTTCTTTCTCTCTCCACCCTTTCATGGTTTCTATCTGAACTCCAAGTTAGCGCAAATGAGAACCACAGAGATTTTTTGAATTTTATGCCAATTATTTCAGTAATTTTGTTAAATATTGGTCTTCCCTTTGTTTTTTTTTTTTTCGGTGATGTAGTAAAACTCATAAGTCGCCATATTATCTTGAACTGTAGAAGAGTAGTTTCCTTGGTGTGATTACAAAATCAAAGAAGAAAACTATTTTAAGGACCAAGTAAGAATAGCCTTTTCTCCTCCTTCACTTGGAAAATTACACGTACAATGACTGTCAATCTATGCACATTACAAAATTGGGAAGATATAAAACACTGCCTGGATAGAACACGAAAAGATCTACAGGAGCTTTGGACGTTTTCACATAGATATTTTTCGTTTCCAAGATAAAGATATTGAATTGTAAGGTGATCGTTTATTTGCTTAAGTTTCACTATCTTATCTTTTGTCAATGCATGCCCAAAAATCTTATGGCTTCATAAAGGAAGTTTAAACAAAAAAATAAATAAAATAGCAAAGAGAGCGCCAAAAGGTGAACAAATATTGTAGCCATGGCTTCCGCTTCAACATCCTCAATATCCCTTCGAAATAATGCCTCAAATTCAAGCTACCCACCATTGTCTTCAACTAAAACATTATTTTATCCAAATAACCTTAGATATTCATTTTGTTTACCTTCTTCTAAAGTTGTACTCGTGCCACTAAAATCGTCTAGCACAACCAAGTACAATGAAGTTGTCATTGATGAAGAGATGGATAGGATTAGAAGGCTACAAAATGGATCCGATGTTCGTGGGGTGGCGTTGGAAGGAGAGAAAGGGAGGACCGTGGATCTTACTCCGCCAGCCGTGGAGGCCATTGCGGAGAGCTTTGGAGAGTGGGTGATCAATAGATTGGAAAAGGAAGGGGGTGCAAGCCACAATGTTAAGGTGTCACTTGGCAGAGACCCGAGAGTATCGGGACCATCATTGAGTGCGGCTGCGTTTGCAGGACTTGCTCGTGCTGGCTGCTTGGTGTTGGATATGGGACTTGCTACCACTCCAGCTTGTTTCATGAGTACCATATTGCCTCCATTCGCCTACGATGCTTCCATAATGGTAATATAAAACTGACCATATTGGTTGTGCTTAGGCCAAGCATGCAATAACATTTTCTGGTAATCTGCATCCTATAGGACGCATGCAAAATAAGAAACGTTGAAGAAAACATTAAAATAAAAAATAAAAAAATGAAGACATAGATTGAATTGGTAAAATTGGTATGCAAAAACAAAAAATTGTTTCTCATGTGAGTTTACTACGGTAGCCATAATATACTTACAAAACCCATATCACAGTGGGCAGTCCATCATGAAACACATACAAATAAAATTGTGTCTTCATGGGAGGCGCCATTTACACCGAAGAAGCTTACATAAGCTGGATGCACAAAGGGTTAAAAAAGAAAAAGAAAGAAAAAGATGAGAAACTTTTGCTGCTGTTGGGATCGGGATACATGAAGTGAAAGATGAAATAGGAAAAGTGGTATTTCTCAAATCACTTGTTTATTAATAGGCAAGAGTCCGCTGTAGCTTAGAACTCGGGGCTTGCGGCTTACAAGATTTTTGCAAAGATCATCGGTAAAAAATATGTTAATTGTAATTTATAATTATGATATACTAAGTATTCATTTATAATCTAAATTTAGTATTTTTTCTAATTTTTTTGAACTACCCAATAAACAGAATCTATGTAGCGTTGATACTTCTAAAAGAAATGGACATTCGTGTTTCATACAACACTTGACATTCCTCCGATACCTATTACACGTTAAAACTTCTCGAACACAAAAATAAAAATAAAAATATTTAAATGTGAGGTATGTTAAATATATACGTTTCAGATATTTTTAACATATATAATTAATTTTAAAATTTTTAAAAATAATGCACGTAATGATTTTTTATATAAAGAAATGAACAGAGTGACGAAAAAAAAATATTTTTTATTTTATTAATTATATCAATTATTTTAAGTTATAATTTTTAAAATATTATATTCAATATATATGTAATATATTTTTTAAAATTACATATAAATAAAATATATTTAAATTGTGTCAATATTTTAATTTTTTTTAAAAAAATTGATATTTTGTGGTGTCCGTGTCGTATTAATACTTATGACAAAATTCCTACACGTTGCCAAAAAACCAGTTCATGACGTGGTCTAAATAGACTAGACGCGTTGCATGGGTCTGAGGTGGAGTGCTTTCCTGGGGCCTAGTCTGACTGTGTGTATAAACCCAAACGTTTGAAAGAAAGAGCAAACCCAAACGTTTAAAATAATGTATATATTGTGGAAGATAATTGACCGGTTTGTTGCAGATGACAGCGTCACATTTGCCATACACTCGAAATGGCCTAAAGTTTTTCACCAAGAGAGGAGGGCTAACGTCGCCGGAGGTGGAAGAGATATGCGACGAAGCTGCTCGTAAGTATGCCAATAGGCTTGCAAAAGTGTCAAAGATGCTTAATGCTGCACTAACAAGAGTTGATTTCATGAGCGCTTACGCCAAGCATCTCCGAGACATCATTAAGCAGAGAGTGAATCATCCGCTCCACTATGACACTCCTCTCCAAGGCTTTCAGGTTTCCACCTCTCCCACAACAACAACAACAACAATAATAGTGCTTGGTGGCGCAAAATTAATAAGTTTCATCTGTTACGAACTTTGATTGTGGACCTATGATTGTAAACGAACGTCCAAAAGTTTCTTTTGGCCCAAGAAAACAAGTATAGAGCCATTAGTTGATTTCATCTCCTAACATGGCAGATAATTGTTAATGCTGGAAACGGGTCAGGAGGATTCTTCACATGGGGTGTGCTAGACAAGCTTGGCGCAGACACCACAGGCTCATTGTACTTGAACCCAGATGGGATGTTCCCCAACCACATTCCCAACCCAGAGGACAAAACTGCAATGGCACTAACCAGAAATGCTGTGCTTCAAAATTCAGCTGATCTTGGCATTGTGTTTGACACTGACGTGGACCGAAGTGGTGTGGTTGACAACAAAGGCAACCCAATTAATGGGGACAAGCTGATTGCGCTAATGTCTGCCATTGTGTTGAGGGAACATCCTGAAACTACTATAGTAACTGATGCCCGTACGAGCATTGCTCTTTCAAAGTTTATTACAGATAGAGGGGGTCAGCATTGCTTATATAGAGTTGGTTACAGGAATGTGATTGATAAGGGAGTGCAACTTAACAAGGATAGCATCGAAACTCATCTCATGATGGAAACAACGGGCCACGGTGCTCTTAAAGAGAACTATTTCCTAGACGATGGTAAGTCATGCAATTTCATATTATTGATTCTGGTAATGTTGAATTCCAAGGTAAATTTCCTTTTATTTGGGCTGTTTCTGTACATATATCAATATTGGATTCCATTGTGCAGGCGCTTACATGGTGGTGAAAATCATCGTCGAAATGGTGCGTATGAAACTGGAACAATTAGATGAAGGCATTGACAGTTTAATAAAAGATCTCGAAGAGCCATTAGAATCGGTAGAACTAAGGATGAATGTCAACTCTGAGCCGAGACACGCCAAAGCAAGAGCTATGGAAGCAATCGAGACCTTTCGAGCCTACATCGAGGTATATATGTCCTAGCAAAAGTAAAATTCTTTAGATAGTTGTTGCCAAAATTCAATATATGATCTATATTTATGTACAATCCTAAAGCTCAAAGATTTGGATTGGATGATTTTTTAACATGATATTAGAATTTTGTAATGGTTACCACGGGTTCTAATACCCTCATTCGGTCATTCTTCCAGCACTATAGTAAGATAGCCTTGTATCTCACCGTTGCTTCTGCTTAACGAGTTAACGCGTGAGGGGACATATTAGTGTCTAATGTATGATCTATTGATTGGTCCTCATTTATATGTTAAATTTTTTGAATTAAACAATTTTTTTTTTTTTTTTTACAATAATACAACTGATCAAGTGTATGCAGGAGGGTCGACTTGAAGGTTTGGAATTGGACTCTTGTGGGGACTGTTGGGTAAGTGATGGCTGCCTCGTCGATTCCAACGACTCTCCTGCTGTTGTTGATGCATTCATGTACAGGTACATGATAAAGCATAAATGTATAAACCGATTGCCTACATTAATGGCATCGGGTTCTCCTATTGGTTGTGCCTGGTGACATGTTTTGGTACTGAAGTTGCTTGAATTGTTACAATGCAGGGCTAAAGTTTCTGACAGAGAACATGGAGAACATGGTTGGATACTCCTTCGGCAAAGTATTCACAATCCAAATATTGCAGTAAATATGCAATCGACAGTGCTGGGGGGTTGTCAGTCTATGGCAAAAGTGCTTAGAGATAAGTATGCACACAATCACAAGGCCTCTACTTATGTGTGTGAAAAAATTGTTGTCAATATCACATTGACTTATGTTTGTTCCCAGGTTTCTACTGGCCAGCGGAGTGGACAAAATTCTAGATATCACCCAGATCGACAAGTATGCCAGACATGGACTTGTATAATATGATGAAAATAGTGAAGAGACGAATGAAATTTATATACAATATATATGATGGATGATTTACCATGCAGTGAAAACGTGGATACACCTCTTTGATGGAAATTGATATTTCCACGCACCAATGAGAAAGAAAATGGATCCCACTTGACTCATTTGTGCGTGTTTGTGTATGTATGTTTCGCTTATATAGACCGAAAAATGGACCCAATCTCTATGGCGGGCTCTCAGTTCTCAATCCGTGGTGGCGTTAGATAAAATTCCCAAGAATTATAACAAGAGGTCATTGAGAACATTCGAAAAGAGACGTGACTTAATTGAAAGGCTACGTGATGCACCTCATCAGCTTGAAGGTGTGCAGAAGACAGTGACTTTAAAAGTTATGGGGACTCTGTTACGCTTTTTAGTGCAAAACATGATGGTAATGTTATGCCGTGGGAATTCACAATTAGTGGCGTAACACAAAGTCTCCAAGGGGGACGCCTATAATAACTCCAAGATGACTAAACATTTATAGTAGAAGTTTCAGGATCAAATCTATTATTAATAAAAATGGGGAAAAATTATTTTTGTATTGTGCAGTTCATGATTATATGAGCATCATAATTAACCAAAAATAAAAAATAGTTGTAAAAATAATGGATAGAGAGAAAGAAACATTTTACCAAGCACAGAGGCATCTATCTTATCTTATATATTACACACTGTAACAAAGAGTCTTGTAGAGACCATAACATGATCTCTCAAGAGCCTTGTTTTCCATACAAGTAGAGCAGGGACAAACTTGGATACTCCAGTTAAATTGCTTGGATAAGGTGGGCATCAACTTCCCTGCTCTAATGGACGACATAGTCAAGATGTACTTGAGGTGCTGTAACATTGGCATGGTGCTTCTCGTATTCCAGAGTTCAGCGCACCAGGCTGACGGACCTCGACAATGGTCTTGAAGCTCCTTTACTCATTCAAGCGCTTTGAAAGTGGTTGATAGGTCGTCATGGTCCATGGACTCCATTAACTCATTGCAATTATAAGCAACCCCCCGTCTGTTGTTTCATGGGAGTCATGGCCTGTGTGTATATATATATATATATATATATAGAAAATTTGAAATTTATATAGACTGCCTTATTGAAGTGGAATTAAGTTTGAGAGCAAAGTATTCCGTTGCAGATTTTTTGAAGTCGTGTACTCTCTCTCTTAATAACATCTTACATCTAACTACCAATCATTTGAAAATTTACAAAATAAATAAATAAAACACATATTAGGCAAGCCCAGATGAAAAAGTTTCCATCTTCTCATTGCTTTTTTTTACTTTGCACCAGAAAGCCATTAAAAGATAAGCACGATGGAGTAATAGCCTGTCAGGGGTGAATCCATCGGCCTTTTCAATGATGGCTTTTACACTGTAAGTCAGCTCTAAGTCTTTTTCTTATTCGTCCTAATCATAGATATTTAATTGATCATATTCAAAATGATGCGGCACCTTATATTTTATTTATGAATAATATAATCTTGATATGTGAGATTAAGAAGGGATTAGACTACAAATTGAAAGTCTAGGGAGATACTCTAAAATTTATAGTCTTTAGGTATAATCAAATAAAAACAAAATATATCTGCTAAATTTTAGCAATAATAAGAGTGTAGTAAAGTAGCTTATTAGATTAGATGGTGTAGGCATTCCTTAATGTGACATTTTTTTTGGTATTTAGGTTCTATCACTCAAAATAATGACAATATAGAGGTGGGTCTACTTCATAGATGTGCTAGTCAAATTTTAAGTGATCACAAAAGTTTTATTAAATTAAAGGTTAAAAAATTTTTTTAATGACAAATAAGTTAATGATATTTTATGATAATGAGTGTGAGACTGTAAAAAATTGACATGCACAAAAAATGAGGGTAACATAGATAAAAATGGTTACATGAAATGTATAAAAATTTTGAGAAGGACTAAATTAGGAATGAGAATACTTGTAGGTAATACGTATTGGAGATGAAATGAAAGAGTGATATTTGCATTAGTTTCGACATATCTAACGTAGAACAATAAATATTCTTATTAAAAAGAGATGATATAATAATACGAAGTGAGAAAAAAGTAGATCAAAATTAACTTAAAAATATGTAATTATAAAAAGATTACATTGTCTAGGTCTAATATTTAATTTAGTGCACAATGTTATAAATAAAAGAACTAGCTGTAATATATATATATATATATATATATATATATATATATATATATATATTAAAAAAAAAAATAAACTGTGCATGTGCAAAAAGCCAACCCTGACTACACTGCACTCAATTAAGCCATAAGCTCCGTATCTTAATTATTAAGAAAATATTTACCGAATAAACACATTATAGGTATATATATATTTTATTATTTTTAATGTTTTATTATTTTATAAATTAAATCGAGGATGTTAGTCGAGATTAAGAGTAAAGTCAGACAATAATTACCTAGTGGTGCTTTGATTTCTAAAAATTAATCGACTGATTGTTACTAAAACTATTTGATCAGATCATGAGAATGCTACAGGTGCACCATTGCTCTTATAAGAGCCGTGTTGCACAGGCCTATCACAAAGTAAGGACTTTCAAGTACTTTTCAAATATTATAGGAATTTTTTAAGAAAATACAGGCCTGTCACAGGTGATGCCCAGGATCCCATCACGGGCAATGCCTGACACAAGCCGCATGCCAAGGACTCCTAGCTCTGATAGTAGTAGGTTCTGCCTGTGTTCATTGTGGGTCATGTCTCGTCGGGTCAAACTGTGATCCCCTCGACTTATTTTACATGTCTAACGCCTTAGATATTATCAAAGCTGATATTTCGTCATGCCTTCATTGATTTTTATTTTTTTATTTTTTATTTATTTCAGTTCAGGCTCAGTTGCTATTTCACTGAATTCCACCTTTGCGGTGACGCTATTGAAGAAAACGCAGCAAAAGTGCGTTTCTGCATTTTATACTGACTACAATATAACAAAAGTGGCGATGGGACGGCCCTCAGCCGAAGAGTTTGAGAAAAGTCAGCATTACATAAAAAAAAAACAGTTGAGTGTCATCGCAAGAGTCGACAATATGGATGGCATTATCTGCATTAATGGAATGCAGTCAACTTTGAGATTTAAATTGAATTATTATTATTGTAGTTGTTGATGTACATTTGTGATTTTATTATTCAATTTATTCATACATTAAAAAAAAAATTAAAAACGTACAACTAATAAATAAAATGTGTAAATCTGCATTTTGTATTTGTTAAGTTCACTGTATCACTTTCTGTTTGTAAGAAATATTATTGGCTCACAATCTAGTTGATTTTACGGAGAGGATTGTTTCTTATTAAAATAAATTCAATGTGAGAAGAAAAGTCTTCGCTTCTACTTCCAACTTCCAACTTCCATCTGCTAAGATCAGCCATTTACTACATTGCCAATTCTATGTAAAAGGCAATTTTAGTGTCATATAATCTAGAACAGGCTATTTCGAAACCCAAACTGCTTAGAGAACACGAATTACGAGGAAACGATACTTGTTTGTGGCTTGTGTTATATTGTTTCTCCATTAGTTTATGGAGCAGAGGCCTGTGGTTCATGGGTCAAGATATATATAATTCATCGTTATGGGTTGTCTAAATGGCCGAGTTTTGTGCACTTTGGCATATTTATGTATTGAACGATTGGTTGATTAGCCATTACTGTTTCCTTTTGTGTTAGGTAAATCAATTGACTTTTTGTTTCATGTGTGTTGACCATTCAAATTTCCTCAGTCTAGGGTGAATCTCTTACTTCGCAGTCCTTGTTGAAGTGCTTGTTTTGAACAATCGTTTTGTTGGAAAAAAGTCAAAGAAGGACTGCTAGAAATATTGGGGAGTGGAATTAAAACTGAAGTGGGTATGGAATCTTATAACTTGAAAACACCCATTTTGAACCACTAAAAACTTGGCGTACCTTTGAACAAACCATCATTTGAATGAAATTTCAGAGCATGAACTTGCGAAGAAAAAACAAAAGAGAGTAGTTGAGGCTTTCAGTGGGGATAGAGTAGTTGTTTCTCCATGTATTGCATACATCACTTGTTGTTTCTTGTAGACTGAGTGTAGACGGAGAGAAAAATACAAGATATATGTATATTTTAACGTATGCGATATGCAAATCAGTGAGGTGAATATGTATTCGGCATATATGATGTACATACAGACAACAACAATATGCAAATAACACAATTTTATTGATTGTATGCACATTTTTATTGATTATATGGACATTTTACTCGACTACACACACATTATATTTGAAAAAAAAAAAAAAACAAAACAAAAACAAAGGAGGACGAGACCCACGCGAACCCCCACCTTGCCATCTCAAAGCGTAGCCCTTGGTCCTCAACTTCGCTTTATTTGTTTATTTTTTATTATTATTATTATTATTATTACCTATTTATTATATAAAAATAATCAAATTTACTCATTTTAAACATAATTCATATTTCATTACTATGACTGTTGGATTGTTTATACTGATGATTATGTATATTGACAAATTAAAACTATATCACTAATAATTTTAAAAATAAAATATGTGAATTTTTTTTAAAAAATATGTTAAATTTAGTGAATCAATATAAGCTTTTTTGTTTATTTATAATGCATCTGCTGAGAAAGATTCTTGATGAACAGCCTTCAGGGTGTTGGCCGCATCCAGCAAAGGTATTTTTTTATCAAAACAAACTTTTTGCTTGAGATTCAGGATGAATCATGATTGCTTTGCCAAACTAACGAGGGAAATGCATATAAATAATTTATTATTATTATTTTTTTTTTAAAAAAAAAAACATTATCCCTTCAAAACATGAAGGTCACTGTCGCGTACGTCACAAGAGCTACCAAAGTCAGCAAAGGCTGTAAAGAAAAAATCTTTTCTGGAGAAGTTTCAACAATGGCTATTGTATTAAAATAAGCCAATGGAGCATACTTCAATGCTTTTACATATTATATATTATATAAGTTGATGAAAAGCCATGACAAACTGCATCCAGTCCTTCACATTTTGAGTCATGGAGTACCAATTGCCTTCCATTTCAATACTCATAATCTTCCTCTCCTTCATCTACATCACAGTGAAGATATTGAAACAGTCAAAAACCAATCACCATACACCAAATCTACCCCCAGGACCCCGGAGGGTGCCTATTATAGGAAACATTCACCAGCTTCTTTGTTCTGCGCCCCACCATCGTCTAGCAGAGTTATCAAAGAAATATGGAGGCATTATGCACCTTCAACTTGGTGAAGTTACACATGTCATCATTTCATCGCCAGAGGCAGCTAAGGAAATGATGAAAACTCACGATGCCAACTTTTCCCAGAGGCCCTTTAGCCTGGCTGCTAGCTTCGCAACTTATAATCTTAAAGATCTTGTGTTCGCACCATATGGAGAGTATTGGAAGCGGTTGAGAAAACTGAGTGTATTGGAGTTGCTGAGTGCGAAACGAGTGCAATCATTTCGATCGATTCGGGAAGAGGAGGTATCCAATCTCATCAGTTCAATTACTTCTACCGCAGGATTGCCATTCAACATCAGCAGGAAGTTGTTTTCTCTAACTTATGACATCGTTGCACGGGCTAGTTTTGGCAAAAGATGCAAAGACCAAGAGGCTTTCGTACTGGTTATGGAGGAACTTCTGGAGTATGCAGCTGGCTTCAGTCTTGCAGATGTGTTCCCTTCCATTAAACTCCTGCAAGTGATTGGTGGGATTGGGTCTAGACTCAAGAGTGTATGTCAGGAATCAGACAGGTTACTGGAAAGTATCATCAAAGATCATAGAGATAGAAGGGGAATGACAGAAAGAGACGGTGCTGATGAAAAAGATGATCTTGTGGATGTTCTTTTGAAGCTCCAGGAGAATGGAGGCCTTGAATATCCCTTGACAGATGAAAATATCAAGGCAGTCCTTCTGGTTAGTATTCATATTCCTTTATATTGAAGACGGCGTTCACTCAAATGTATGCCACCTTGTACTTGTTGTTTTTTTTTTTGGATTAAAAAAAAAAAAAGAGGTTTTCGTGAGTCTAACTATGACCTCATATCATTTTGGGGTTAACTTTACCGTTAGGCCAAGGCTCGCCCTTATTTACCTTCATATGTAACCTCCAATTTTTATAATTTTCTTCTATGCCAAAACTAGAAGAATCACGCGTTTAATTGATTCAACCTGACAATGCAATCCTATTTCAGGATCTTTTTGTGGCTGGAAGTGAGACATCATCAACAGCAACAGAATGGGCAATATCTGAAATGTTGAAAAACCCAAGAGTACTGAAAAGGGCACAGTTAGAAGTCAGGAACCGATTTGAGCAAAACGGAAAAGTTGATGAATCAGGCCTGCATGAATTGCACTACTTGAAATTAATCATCAAAGAGACTCTGAGACTGCATCCTCCAGCTCCCTTACTAGTGCCAAGAGAAGCCAGAGAGAAATGTGAGATTAATGGGTACGAGATACCTGCAAAATCCAAAGTCGTTGTGAATGCATGGGCTATTGGAAGGGATCCGAACCATTGGACTGATCCTGAGACATTCTACCCTGAGAGATTCATCGACAGCCCCATAGATTACAAGGGGAATCACTTTGAGCTTATCCCATTTGGTGCTGGAAGGAGGATGTGCCCTGGCCTGTTGTTTGGCATAGCTGATATTGAGCTTCCACTTGCTCAATTGCTGTATCATTTTGATTGGAAGCTCCCTGATGGGATCAAGTCAGAAACACTAGATATGACTGAGAAATTTTCTGCAACAGTTAGAAGGAAAAATGACCTGATCTTGATTGCCACTCCATACCATGGCTAGTACGATGATGTTGTACGCCTAGTTTGTATCAATTAAGGTAAAACTACTACAAAGACCAGAAGTACATTATACGTTATAATGTAATAAAACTTAGTCCTCATCATTTCACTTCATCGAGTGGAAACGAGGCACATGCATTAAGAAATGGCAGCATTGTTTCTCCCATCCACCTTCAAACCATAATCTGCATCCACTTGCCCAGCAGCAACCAGAGCAACCTACATTTAAAGTAACTCTTCAAGGCTGCTAATAAAGATGTGCCAAAAACCATATATTCCATGGACTCAAAACAGAAAATGCATCCATCCAAAACTGCAGCACCTACACCAGCACCAAACACCCGGTTCCGTTGGATTAAACAAGGTCAGAACCCCTGTAAATAACAGGAGGTCTTCCTCTAGCCCACCCTAAACTAGTTTCATAGCCGCCTTGCTTCAAGGCCACTAACAAAATGTTGCAGAAAACTTTGATCTCTTCTAAAAACCTGCCAAGTTTACACACTGAAGACAGTAACAAGGTGCTACAGCATTGCCCGTTGCAGATGTTCAAGTTTCAGTTTAAAGGTTCCCTCCAAATTCAAATGTAACCTCGCACGTGTCATAAGCTCAAGAGTCTGTTCCTTGCTGGAAGAAGCTAATTACATCCATTTGTTGTAATATGAATTTGTAATGATGTATTTTGTAAAAGATTTCATATATAATGAAGGTTGATTATTAATAAAAAGTAAAGAAGTAGCTCTTTCTCATTCTTTGCTTGGTTTCAATTTCTCTCCTTTGATTACTTTGGTAACAGAGCAAGCTCATCCTACAGTGACCCGTAGCGAGAAAGAGAGTGAGAGAGTAAGAGAGCACGAATGAGAGAACACACCTTTGGAGAATTGAGTGCAAGTATGAGAGTTCACACAAATCCTGTCAGCATTTTTACAAGGCTTCTACCAATGTCTAGAGTTTACTGGAAAAAAAAAAAAAGTTGTGCCCACTGAACTGTCATGATGAAAGCCCACCTCAGCGCTTTGATCCCTGGAAAGTTACTTAAAGGAGAGTAGAACTATTTCCCTTTCCCACGAATCCAACATCAACTCAACTAAGGAACTACTGTAAGTAAGTCTCTAAGCAGTGGATCCGAGGACGGAATAAGGCAAAGACATTGATGATTTTGCAAGAGAGCTTATTTTGGAGTGAGATAGAAACTTGGTGAAAGGACACCTGTAAAATGCTCGGATTTAACGAAGGATATAAATAAGATTTCAGCTACTGTTGTTGTTAGGTAGTAAAATCCAAGAAGCTAGTGTGGTGTGGTTGTTAGGTAGTATAATCCAGTAATTTGGAAGAATGAGCTAGAACATGATGTGGGAAATAGAAAAGTGGAGAAGAAACCAACAGTTTTCTTTTTATTACTATTATTATTATTATTATTTGGGAACATGTTCTTTGTAGATATCAATAAAAAATCTTATTTGTCTAATAAATAATCACATCAATTAACTAAGAGAAACACATTAAAATAAAATATAGCACATAATCCACTAAAGTCAATAATTTTATCCTTAACAATCTCAGCTTCATTCTTAACACACAGTCTTTGTATAAGAGCCAATAATGAGTACAAGGCGACAAAAAAAAAAAAAAAGGCTTCGCTCTATGTCAATTATACAGGATTATTTTCTTTACATTTCCTCGTTTGTTTAATGGGTGGTGGGGTTGGCTGGAGAGTTTTTTTTTTTTTTTTTTCTAGATGGTGACGAGTTTCAAGACTTGACAAGCATTTTTGGACTTTGCAAACTTTGCTTCAAGAGAGTAATGTCTATTATTACCAATAAGTAGAGCAACCATTTCATTTTATCATGTCAATTACTTATTTTTTTTTAATTTAAATATTAGGAATCATTTTTCTTATTAAAAAAAAGATTGTTAACTTCTTAATTGAAATGTAAAAAAAAATTAATTCAGTTACACTTTTTAAGTATAACTAATTTCAGAAAATACCCTTTTGATTCTCAATGAAATACAATTTAATTTGCAGATATAGAAAAAAGAAAAAACAAAAACCAACATCAGTCTATGGCAAAAGTGCTTAGAGATAAGTATGCACACAATCACAAGGCCTCTACTTATGTGTGTGCAAAAATTGTTGTCAATATCACATTGACTTATGCTTGTTCCCAGGTTTCTACTGGCTAGCGGAGTGGACAAAATTCTAGATATCACCCAGATCGACAAGTATGCCAGGCATGGACTTGTATAATATGATGAAAACAGTGAAGAGACGAATAAAATTCATATAAAATATATATGATGGATGATTTACCATGCAGTGAAAACGTGGATACACCTCTTTGATGGGAATTGATATTTTTACGCAACAATGAGAAAGAAAATGGATCCCACTTGACTCATTTGTGCGTGTGTGGAGCTGTTTTTGCCTGAGAATCACAATTTCCCTTTTAAATAATATACAAAAATACGAACATGGATCATATGATAAATGCTCTCACTATAAGCTATATTCTCTATTTTTGTGATTCCAAAGATAGTATATAGAAAATGTAAGTAATCACCACGTGAGTATGCGTATTTATTATAATTATGCAACCCGTGAAATTAAAAAGAATTTGCTGGCGAGAGTCACTCTAAATATGCTAAAAAGTACTGAACATTGCTAGGCCTGATATGAGTTTTTGTGTATGCATGTTTCGTTTATGTGGACCGAAAAATGGACCCAATCTCTATGGCGGGCTCTCGGTTCTCAATCCGTGGTGGCGTTAGATAAAATTCCCAAGAATTATAACAAGAGGTTATTCAGAACATTCGAAAAGAGATGTGACTTAATTGAAGGGCTACGTGATGTACCTCATTAGCTTGAAGGTGCATAGAAGAAGAACGTGACTTAAAAAGTTGTGGGGACTTTTTTACACGGACTCTGTTACGCTTTTTAGTGCAAAACTTGATGGTAATGTTATGCCGTGGGAATTCACAATTAATGATGGTGTAACACAAAGTCTTCAAGGGGGACGCCTATAATAACTCAACGATGACTAAACATTTATAGTAGAAGTTTCAGGATCAAATCTTTTATTATAAAAATGGGGAAAATTTATTTTTGTATTGTGCAGTTCATGATTATATGAGCATCATAATTAACCAAAAATAAAAAATAGTTGTAAAAATAATGGATAGAGAGAGAAACATTTTACCAAGCACAGAGGCATCTATCTTATCTTATATATTACACATTGTAACAAAGAGTCTTGTAGAGACCATAACATGATCTCTCAAGAGCCTTGTTTTCCATACAAGTAGAGCAGGGACAAACTTGGATACTCCAGTTAAATTGCTTGGATAAGGTGAGCATCAACTTCCCTGCTCTAATGGACGACATAGTCAAGATGTACTTGAGGTGCTGGAACATTGGCATGGTGCTTCTCGTATTCCAGAGTTCAGCGTACCAGGCTGCCGTAACCCTTGGGATTGGGACGGACCTCGACAGTGGTCTTGAAGCTCCTGTACTCATTCAAGCGCTTTGAAAGTGGTTGATAGGTCGTCATGGTCCATGGACTCCATTAACTCATTGCAATTATAAGCAACCCCATCTGTTGTTTCATGGGAGTCATGGCCTGTGTGTGTGTATATATATATATATAAAATTTGAAATTTTTATAGACTGCCTTATTGAAGTGGAATTAAGTTTGAGAGCAAAGTCTTCCGTTGCAGTATTTTTTGAAGTGGTGCACTCTCTCTCTTAATAACATCTTACATCTAACTACCAATCATTTGAAAATTTACAAAATAAATAAATAAAATACATATTAGGCAAGCCCAAATGAAAAAGTTACCATCTTCTCATTGCTTTTTTTACTTTGCACCAGAAAGCCATTAAAAGATATGCACGATGGAGTAATAGCCTGTTAGGGGTAAGTCCATCGGCCTCTTCAATGATGGCTTTTACACTGTAAGTCAGCTCTAATAAGTCTTTTTCTTATTTGTCCTAATCATAGATATTTAATTGATCATATTCAAAATGATGCAACACCTTATATTTTATTTATGAATAATATAATCTTGATATGTGAGATTAAGAAGTTATTAGACTACAAATTTAAAGACTAAGGAGATACTCTAAAATATAGAATCTTTAGGTATAATTAAATATATATATATATATGTGTGCGCGCGCGCACGCTAAATTTTAAGTAATATTAAAAGTGTAGTAAAGTAACTTATTAGATTAGATGGTGTTAAGGCGACTTATTTTTGGTATTTAGGTTCTATCACTCAAAATAATGACAATATGGAGGTTAGTCTACTTTATAGATGTGCTGGTCAAATTTTTAGTGATAAAAAAAGTTTGATTAAATTAAAGGGTAAATTCTTTCTAATGACAAATAAGTTAATGATATTCTATGATAATGAGTGTGAGACTGAAAAATTGGTATTCAGAAAAAAATGAGTGTAACATAAATAAAAATGGTTACATGAATGTGTGGAAATTTTGGGAAGGACTAAATTAGGAATGAGAATGTGTGTAGCAAATTTTGTGCAATACTTATTGGAGATAAAATGAAAGAGTGGTATTTGCATTAGTTTCAACATATATAACATAGAATAATAAATATTCTTATTAAAAAAAAAAGATCAAACTCATACAAATATAATATGAAATGAGAAAAAAAGTAGCTCAAAATTAACCTAAGAATATTTAATTATAAAAGAATTAGATCGTCTAGATCTCATACTTAACTTAGTGCACAATATTAACTGAAAACAACAAAACGGTGCTATGAATAAAAGAACTAATTGTAAATATATATGTTTATAAGAAAAAATATTAAATGTGTACCCTCTAGTTAAGATATATCAATTAGAAAGGTCAAATATATTTTTAAAAATTTAATAATTTAAAGCTCTTATTTGTTTTTGAATTAAGTTTGTTATTTGTTTGAATTTTGAGTATATGTAATTAATAAAGACTTAGAAGCTCCCACTCGGTCCAACAATGTTTTTATTTTATTTTATTTTATTTTTAACGAAGGTGTGTATTTATATATAAAAAACGAAGCTGAGCTTTTCAAATATTTTTTTTTCCATTAATAACGAGAGAGTATTTATATATAAAATGCACCCGAGCCTTTTAAACTCATGTGCAAAAAGCCAACCCTAACTACACTGCACTCAATTAAGCCATAAGCTTCGTAGCTTAATTGTTAAGAAAATATTTACCGAATAAATACATAATTATATATATATTTGATAAATTAAATCGAAGATGTTAGTCGAAATTAAGACTAAAGTCAAACAATAATTACCTAGCGGTGCTTTGATTTTTAAAAATAAATCGACTAATTGTTAAATGTATTATTTTGATCGTCTATACTAAAACTATTTGATCAGATCATAAGCATGCTGCAGGTGCACCATTGCCTTTATAAGAGCCGTGTTATGCAGGCCTATCACAAAAATATTATAGGAATTTTTAAAGAAAATACAGGCCTATCATAGGTGATGCCTGTCACGGGTCGTGTCTGGCTTGGGCAAGTGCCCGTCATGGGTTGTGCCCACGAACCCAGCACGGGCCATACCTGACACAAGCCTCATGCCCAGGACTCTTAGCCCTGCCCAGTGTCATGGGCTGATTTAAGTATGCTAACAGTCCGCTTGTTGCATGCTAGCCCAATTGGTGTCCCAACGCAAGACAAGAAGAATTCTAGAAGAATGCTTAGGTGTCTCTCTCTAAAATACTTCATTGTAAATATCTAGATGTTTATCCTTAGAATTCTCTAGAATAAGTGATTGTAGCCACACATTGAGGAGGGAAAGCAACTATAAATACTCATATTCCTCCTATTTGTAAATACACCTCCATACCTCTACACCTCAAAACCTCTCAATAGCAAAGTTCTCTACATTACTTTACACTTGTGTCTACTTTCCTTCTCTCTATCTCAAAGCCTCTCACTTTCTCTCTCTCTTGAGTTGGTTGTAACTCTCTTCAAGGCTTACTTAGCATCTTCTTTTGCAAGATTGTTTAAGTGCTGCGCGGGTTAACACGTCTAAAGTACGTCCAAAGCCTAACTCCATGACAGGTAGTATCAGAGCAAGGTAATCCTAGTCCCTACTTTGTTCATCTTTGAATTGTGAGTATGACAGGTGAGGAAGGAGTTGCTGCTGTGGAACAACAGTTCGAGCAACAAGTTCGTGGGCGAGAGGAACAAGGTGTCCCAGCCAAGCGCAGCAAATCCAAAGTTTCAGCAAAGGAAACGATGAAGTTGTGTGTCGTTGGCTTGGAGAGGAGTATCACTAACGTGAGCTCCGCTGTAGGCAATCTTAGTGATCAAGTTGATAACTTGATACATGAGAACGCTGAGATTACAAGGGCTGTCAAGTCTATGATTGAAGATCTTGGTCGTACCTTTGAGGATCAGATGTGCTCTATCAATCAAGAGCTGTCCAACCTATGCAAGTTCATGGAAGGAGAGATCCACGACTTTTGTAGGAAGATGGAGTCACGCCACCAAAGTAGCACACACTCGAGTGGTACGACTGCCGCCACCACTAGTGCCCCTGCTGTCCATGGTTTGAAGGTACCCAAGTCGGTTATGTACAATGGAACACACAACGCCACAATGGTGGAAAACTTTCTCTTTGGTCTCGAATAATACTTTGAGGCCATAAGGGTTGTCGACGACCTTGCAAAGGTATGTAATGTCCCAATCTTCTTGAGGGATGTTGCCCAATTATGGTGGAGAAGGAAGCATTCTGAACGTGAGAAAAGCTTATGCATTCTCAACACCTGGGAGCAATTCAAGGCTGAATTGCGTAAATACTTCGTGCCTCACAATGCGGACAGCGAAACTAGAGGGAAGTTACGTCGCTTGAGCCAAACAGGTAGTATTTCCGATTACATCAAGGAATTCACTACTATTATGCTTGAAATTGATATGTCCGATAGGGAGCTTCTCTTCTACTTCAAGGACGGCTTGAAGGATTGGGCAAGAGTAGAGCTGGACAGACGTGATGTGCAGACTTTATATACTGCCATTGCTGCTGCCGAAATGCTCATCGATTACTCTTCCAAGAATAGAAGGCCGAACTCCAACAGAAGTAAGGGAGAGAACAATGGACAGAAACAGGATGCAAGCCGCAAGGAGAGTGGAAACCAGAAATCCCCAAGTGGCAATCCCAAGCATGGGCAGAATTCTACGGGCAAACATAACACAGGTAATCCCCCAAAGCCTTGCTTCATTTATGATGGACCTAACTGGGTGAAGGATTGCCTCAACAGTCGAGCAATGAATGCAATGATTGCGGAACTCAACAAGGAGAAATCTAAGGAGGAGTCCCAACTCGACATGAGAGTCATTTAACAATTAGACAACCTGTCAAAACTTTTCTCTCTAACAGTTCCTAAGGAGAAGGGACTGTTGTACGCGGACGTCGCCATTGAAGGCAAAACTGCATGTGCAATGCTAGACACGGGAGCAACGCACAACTTCATGGACATCCAAGAGGCCAAACGTCTAGGGCTCAAATTTGCAAAGGGAAATGTCACCATCAAGGCTGTCAACTCAGAGGCAAAACTTGTCCAAGGTGTGGCGCAAGGAGTAGCTGTCCAAATCAGAGATTGGACGAGTAAATTAGACTTTTCTATCGTTCCCATGTATGATTTGAAAGTCGTGTTAGGTCTTGCATTTTTCTGCAAAGATTATACTTTTCTTATTCATGCTTCAAGTTCTCTTGTGATTCTCGACACGGGTAAGATCCGAGTGATTCCTTTGAAGAGCAAGGGGAAGTCGGAACCATCAACGATTTCTGCCTTGCAATTCAAACGGGGTCTTAAGTTAGGTGACGGTCACGTTCCTACCACAAGGGAACTCAACGACGGGGAAGACATAACAGCACCTACTCCTGCATCGCCACATTCCATCCAAGGTGTCCTTGCCAAGTTTAAGGACGTGATGACTCCTGAGTTGCCAAAGAAGCTGCCTTCAAGACGAGATGTGGATCACCACATCAAGTTGGAACACGGTGCCAAACCTCCTGCCATTGCTCTTTATAGCATGACACCCCTGGAGATGGCGAAATTGAAGCAAGCTACCTCCAAAGAACCTGTTGTGGTGCTTCCAGACTACGAAAAGCCTTTCAAAGTCCATAGGAAGCAACACACAAGATCATATGCGAAGGGAGACTTGGTGATGGTGAAATTGTTGCCGAACCAATTCAAGTCTCCACCCAATGTGCACAAGGGCTTGGTAAGAAGGTACGAAGGTCCATTTCCTGTTATCAAGCGTGTGGGAAAGACCGCTTTCCAAGTCCAACTCCCATCGAAGCGCAAGATCCACAATGTCTTCCATGTAAGTCTTCTAAAGCCTTTTCATGAGAACAACAAGAATCCTAGTCGAAGCAAATCCAAGCATGCACCAACCGCTATGGTTACCAAGTTCGACAAGGAGGTGGAATCCATCCTTGCCGATCGAGTGACCCGAAGGAGGGGGGTTCCTAACTACACCGAGTACTTGGTGAAATGGAAATATTTGCTAGACGAAGAGGTTAGTTAGGAACGAGAGGACCTACTTTGGTAGTTTGCAGATTTCATCCACCGCTACAAGGACGAAAACGCAACGAGGATGTCGCGAAAATAAGTGGGGAGGGTGTCACTGGATGATTTAAGTATGCTACCAGCCCGCTTGTTGCATGCTAGCCCAATTGGTGCCCCAACCCAAGACAAGGAGGATTCTAGAAAAATGTTTCGATGTCCCTCTCTAAAATACTCCATTGTAAATATTTAGATGTTTATCTTTAGAATTCTCTAGAATAAATAATTGTAGCCACACATTGAGGAGGGGAAGCAACTATAAATACCCGCATTCTTCTCATTTGTAAATACACCTTCACACCTCTATACCTCAAAATCTCTCAATAGTAAAATTCTCTACATTACTTTACACTTGTACTTACTTTTCTTTTCTCTATCTCAAAGTCTCTCACTTTCTCTCTCTCTTGAGTTGGTTATAACTCTTTTCAAGACTTACTTAGTATTTTCTCTCGTAAGATTATTTAAGTGTTGAGTGAGTTAACACGTTTAAAATACGTTAAAAGCCTAATTTCATGACACCATACCCTGATTGTTGTAGGTTCTGCCTCTGTTCATTGTGGGTCATGTCTTGTCGGACCAAACTGTGATCCCCTCGATTTATTCTACATGTCTAACGCCTTTGATATTATCAAAGCTGATATTTATTCATGCCTTCATTGATTTTTCTTTTTTGCCATTTCAGGCTGATTTGCTATTTCACTGAATTCCACCTTTGTGGTGATGCTATCGAAGAAAACGCAGCAAAACTGCGTTTCTGGATTTTGAATTGACTACAATAACACCAGGGGCGATGGAACGGGACTCAGCCGAAGAATTTGAGAAAAGTCAGCATTACAGAGCAAAAAGAGAGAAGTGTCATCGCAAGAGTCAACAATATGGATGACATATCTACATTAATGGAATGCAGTCAACTTTGACACATTTCAAAGATTTATATTGAATTATTATTATTGTTGATGTCCATTTGTGATTTTATTATTAAATTTATTCATATATATAAAAAAAAATAGAAATATACGACTAACTAAAAATAAGATGTGTAAATATGCATTTTGTATATGTCAAGTTCACTGTATCACCTTTTGTTTGTAAGAAATATTATTGGCCCATAATCTGGTTGATTTTAATGAGAGGATTGTTTTTCAGAGTACTAAAATACTAAAAAAAAAATATTTTAAGAAAGTTATTTCTTAAGTCCAAACCCAAACCCCAATTTGCTTGTTGGAGCAGTGGTTGGTGGGGCCAATGTCTCTGACTCATTTCCAGATTCAAGGCCTTTCTTCCAAGAGTCTGAGCCCAATGTCTCCTTTGGTGGGCTTTCATTCTTTTCAGCACACTCTTAATTTTCCACAAAGTGAAAGGATGATTGAAGAAAGTGGTGTTTAAAAAGGTCACCCTGCATTGCCTATTAATGAGATCGAAACTCAAAAAGAGGCTCTAAATTCTTACTGACAAGGACCAGTAAGCTGCTTTAATGATTGGTAATGGTACCATTTTCAGATTTTCATATATATTTTTTTTCTCCGTTTCTCACTAATTGTATTTTAGCAGACCAATATGTTGTTTGTCTACAATGGGAATATGATTGTATTTTGCTTCTCTTCCATTTATATTGGCATTAACTTGCGCAATTATTGTGCCAAAAACCAATACCATCTTCAAGGTAGAACAAGAAAATGTTACTAACTGTACAAAAAAAACACAAAGTTAGCGCTATTCATTAATTTGACTTACATTAACTTAATTCAATATTAAATCTGAGAAAAGAACAAAAAAAAATTAAGTGGATTTCAAGTAAATTTTAAAATTAATAATAAAATAAATTTATAAAATATAAATTTTTGTGTGTGTGTGAGTTATATTTTAGAAAAAAAATGAGAAGGTATGACCAAAAACTCCAAGAAGACAGAATTAAAAACCTCGCACCCTTTTGTTCTTTTATTATTATTATTATTATTTTTTAAGCTGTCTATGTTCATTCTGATGAAACTCTTGAAAATTTTCCAAAACATTATGTTGTTTTATTCCTCACGTTTCCGTCTACGCAGACTTAACTAATAAAATAAACTCTATAGGAAATTGGAATTTTCATTGACTTAAATATAATTACATCAGTGTTTATTTGTATACAAAATTAAAGTTTTCTGTCACGGGCCCCACCTCGTTTCCGAGGATAAGGTTGGCGATTCCCTTCTCAACTTCCCAAAAGATAGTTTATTGAGATGTTTAATATGAGATTTTATCAATTTGTTTTCTTAAATTTAACGACTTTTCGTCGTGGAACCGACGGCCATTTGGAAATGGAGACGTTGGAATCAAGTCGGCAGCGTTACTTTCTTTCTTCTTCTTCTTCTTAAAAAAACAAAGAAAAACCTATTGTACGAAGCACCCCCGTTATAAAACTTAAAGCCTCCTTTGGAGACATAATTATTTTGAATCAAAACGTTGGTAGAAACTTTGCATTCTAATTGGCTTAATAAATTAAAAAATAATAATAATTAAAAAAATTATTTATTCACTATTGTGACAGGCCCCTCACACACACACACACACACACACATATACTAGTTTTAAGTGGACAAGGTACACGTGTTCTAAATATTTGATTAAATGTAGTTAAAATTAATTTTATTTTCATAATTAATATATATTTGAAAAAAATAATTAAGTAAATTAAATTGATTAAGAGAATTCTTTTTCAGAAAAAAAAAACTTAAAGAATAATTTTTTTCTTCTTTTTATGTTTTTTATTAAATAATCCTATAAATATATAAATTTAATTATGATTAAAATAAAATAATACAATTTTTATTTGATTATAATTAAATTTCTAAATAAGCAATATCTAAATTCTCTCTCTGTCTCTCTCTCTCTCTCTCTGTGTATATATATATAGGGTTAAGCATATATATATATATATGCTTAACCCTACACCACCACATTGATTCAAACCTTGACAAAAATACAATTATAATTGATATTGCTTTGTTTGTGTAAGCATCTTCTTCAACAGCCATGAACCCATCAGCTCCAACATTCCAAGGTGCTTCTGAGACGTACCCACCTGCATCCCAGCAGCCTGCAGCCACAGGTGTTCCTGTGAGCACTACACAGCAGTACCACCATGGACGGAGAGGAGCTTGGTCCTCTGACCTCTGTGGCTGCTTCTCTGATGTTCCTAGTTGTATGTCATCCTCTCTCGCCCTATAAATATCTTGTTTGTGTTACATGCTTTTTCTCCTTTCTTTTGGGTTGGTCCTAAGATGTGCTGTTAATTTCAGGTTGCCTTACATGTTGGTGTCCATGCATCACCTTTGGAAGGATCGCTGAGATCGTTGATCAAGGAAAAACAAGTTAGTCTTTATAAGCATATGGTTCCATTTTATTGTCATTTTGCCAAGTTTGTTCCTACTATAATTTTTAGTCCAACGTTTAATTCTTCAAACAGGAATTTTTATATTTTTTTTCCCCATTTGATTCAAAAGACATAGGTGTGGTGACTCTTGTTTTTTGTGTTGCAGCTTGCGCTACAGGCGGAGCAATTTATGCAATACTTGCATACTTCACTGGATGTGCTTGTATCTACTCGTGCGTCTATCGGTCCAAATTAAGGGAGCAGTACACGTTAGAGGGAAGGCGTTGCGACGATTGCCTGGTCCACTGCTGTTGCGAGGAATGTGCCCTCTGTCAGGAATATCGGGAGCTCCAGAGCCGTGGCTTTGACATGGCCCTCGGTACTTTCAAGTTCTCTCCTACTTTTTCTTCCTTTCTTGCTCTTGATTTTGTTGTGTGGTACTGTGCCAATTTGGATGAGTGTTTACATGGAATTGTCTGACCAATTCAACGTCTAAGTGAGTGGGTCAGGACTCAGGACACGAATCAATTTTGATATGTATGTGCACACCTTGTAAACTTGCTTCAAAAACCTTATTACTACGTGTGGGATTGGTTTTGTTCCACCAGATTAATAGACTACTGAGAACTCGGTGGCATAGTTAAGTCATGACCCGGGTAAGCCGATTGGACAGACGGCCTACTTGGGATAATGTCTAAATTGAATCTAACAACTATAGTTGACGCTGCCTATTCTATATCATTATTTTCTTACGGGAAATTGCACAACTTTGTAAGCCATTAGCTAGTGGGAAAATGACATCTTTGCCAGCTTGAATTTTGCCGAACAACGCTTTTATTTTGGACCCATTTAGGTACAAAAATTTTGGCATGTAGAAAGCTGACTTTTATTC
Source organism: Kandelia obovata (assembly GCA_021464305.1). Taxonomy (NCBI): domain Eukaryota; kingdom Viridiplantae; phylum Streptophyta; class Magnoliopsida; order Malpighiales; family Rhizophoraceae; genus Kandelia; species Kandelia obovata. The sequence goes on from CM038488.1 coordinate 5,874,978, forward strand.
CTTTGTCGAAAAAAATAATAATAAAAAAAAAGGTTGGGAAGGAAATATGCAAAGACAGAGTCGCGGCATGGAAATGACAGCACCACCAGCTCAGGGTTTTGAAGGGCACACAAAGTGAACAAGTGAAATGAATGTCCTGAAACTCTGCAACAGTTAATTTAATTTCTATTTTCCGACGAGAGTGTGACATCCTTGTTGTAATTATACGTATGTGATTTTCGATGTTGTATGAGCTTGTGGCATGTATACTTCATCTATATGTTGTGTAATAATTTATAAATAATAATATTTTTCCAGACATAATATTTGAATTAAGTTATATGATTTATTTTTTTTTTTATCTTGTATGCGGAAACTAAATTTAGTATACTATTGCAGATAATTTAACATTCTTTAAGGGATATTTTAATGGGCTAAAATTCAAAATTTTTCCAACAAAAGATCTTAAATGTCTATTCGATGAAAGTGGGAAGTTATGGATTACGGAGACTGTTATTTGTTGTTACGATGATTTGCTAACTGAACTTAGCATCATTTAAGTTTTTAAAAATTATAAAAATTGGTAGAACAAACATTTCATTTCATGACAATTCTTGTATACATTCTTAAATTTTATCATTATATATATATTTGGTTCTATTTGGAATCTCTATGAGGCCTACCTTACACTAGAGAAAATGACAGTACTTTGTTAGTCCATGAATTATATTCTAGTGAATTAAACTTTCAGAAACATGTCCTCCTCCATGAAGTACAATACAATTTTGTCACTACTGCAAATGGGCTCAAGCAACTTCTTGACGCAATGGTGCAATCTTAACAGTTAATGGATCAAAACTGCTACATTATATATATATATATATATATATAGAGAGAGAGAGAGAGAGAGAGAGAGAGAGATATGACATCAAGCAACGTGGGTCCAGAAACGTATTGGATATTTGCTCAACCACGATGTATCCACGAACAAAAACAATAAAGATGCTAGAGAGTGTCCACCAAACTGATGGCTAAACATAGCCAAAGCCCAGAATGAGTCAAACTACATAAGATAGTTCACTCCTTGTAAGCTAGCATTTAAATAAGAGAAAAAAGAAAACATAGGATATATATATATATATTGCCATAGAAACTCTCCTGCTAATAGCAGCTGTTAGATGGAGCAGATGCATATCGTGTATCAACAACTTCAATCAGCTTGTTGGCTATGGCACTGGCATAGACACAAGAACCATCACATATCTGCAACATTCGGAAAACATATAAATTAAGTCCCTCCAAAACCCACCATTTTTTCTCAGTTGCATAAAATAGGAAACCAGGGAATTATACCTTGGTATTGAAAAAGAAGCTATAATGATCACCAATGTGGCCACCAGCCACATGGTGGAGATCCAACTGAAGCTCATCTAGGACCTTGGACACATAAAGCAAGCAATTGATCTTCTTTCTCTGAACCAGTTTGATGGTAACGTCATCTTCAACAATGCGGACATCCACCTAAGTATGTCAATTATACAGGACATCCTACAGTGACCCGTAGCGAGAAAAGAATGAGAGAGTAAGTGAGCACGAACGAGAGAACACACCTTTGGAGAATTGAGTGCAAGTATGAGAGTTCATACAAATCCTGTCAGCATTTTTACAAGGCTTCAGCCAATTTCTAGAGTCTACTGGAAAAAAAATTGTGCCCACTGAACTGTCATGATGAAAGCCCAGCTCAGGGCTTAAAGGAGAGTAGAACTATTTCCTTTTCCCACGAATCCTACTTCAACTCAACTAAGGAACTACTGTAAGTAAGTCTCTAAGCAGTGGATCCAAGGACGGAATAAGGCAACGACATTGACGATTTTGCAAAAGAGCTTATTTTGGAGTGAGATAGATTTGGAGTATTAACAAGCAGACAAGGCTGGATATTTAGAATAAAAAAGAGTGACACTTCCATTGCTTTTCAATTTATTTGATTTCTTACTTTAAGAATGGACAAACTTGGTGAAAGGACCCCTGTAAAATGCTTACATTTAACGAAGGATATAAATAAGATTTCAGCTACTGTTGTTGTTAGGTAGTAAAATCCAAGAAGCTAGTGTGTGTGGTTGTTAGGTAGTATAATTCAGTAATTTGCAAGAACGAGCTAGAACATGATGTGGGAAATAGAAAGTGGAGAAGAAACCAACAGTTTTCTTTTTATTACTATTATTATTATTATTATTTGGAACATGTTCTTTGTAGATATCAATAAAAAATCTTATTTGTCTAATAAATAATCACATCAATTAACTAAGAGAAACACATTAAAATAAAATATAGCACATAATTCACTAAAGTCAATAATTTTATCCTTAACAATCTCACCTTCCTTAATAATGAGTACAAGGCGGAAAAAAAAAAAAAGGCTTCGCTCTATGTCAATTATACAGGATTGTTTTCTTTACATCCTTTTGTTTTATTTTATTTTCCTCGTTTGTTTAATGGGTTGTGGGGTTAGCTGGAGAGTTTTTTTTTTTTTTCTTCTAGATGGTGACGAGTTTCAAGACTTGACAAGCATTTTTTGGACTTTGCAAACTTTGCTTCAAGAGATTGATGTCTATATATTACCAATAAGTAGAGCAACCATTTCGTTGTATCATGTCTATTACTTTTTTTTTTTTTAATTTAAATGTTAGGAATCATTTTTCTTATAAAAAAAAAACTTCTTAATTGAAATGTAAAAAAAATTAATTCAGTAAGTATAACTAATTTCTTAAGAGGTTAATTTTGCCACCAGATACATCAGTAAATACCCTTTTGATTCTCAATGAAATACAATTTTAATTTGCAGGTATAGAAAAAAAAAAAAAAAACAAAAAACCAACAAAAGTAAAAGCAAAAAATATTTGTTTGTTAATCACCTATTAAACTAAATCCCTAGTGCTTCCAAATGCTGCCTCAAAATCTTGAACCGAATCAAAATCTGACTCAACAATCAATTCACGTGCCACTCCCAGAAAGAGTCTGGATTAATTATCAAAATTTAATTTACTTTTTAAAAAATAACACTTAAAAAATACACAACAACAACAACAACAATAATAATAATAATAATATGAATTAATTATATTTTAATTAATTTTATAAATAAATATAATATTTTATAATATTATTTTTTTATGTACTATTATTTAGGAGTGCTCTTTTTTAATGTCACCTCCATTAATTGTAACATCCGTTATATTGGTGTGACCATCTTGTCCTTCCTCGAATTATCCAATATAGAATTGCAACAATAAAAATAAGTTAAGATTTGTTTTTTCTAATGATTGCTTTTTTATTGAAAAGAAAATAGAGTAAATCCAGATTGACGTACAAAAACCCAAGCCTTCGTTTGAATTATATTAAAGCTCATATATATATATATATATTTTATACCAACCGTCCTTTTCTTATATCTCAATTATTATGGCCAGCAAAGCAATCAAATTACATTCTTGGGTGCACAGCCTCTACATCTTTCATCCAGATCTCCAGCATGATTGGAATTTTGAGTATCAATTTTGCAAAATCAATAGATATGAACATATGCTGGAGATTAGTTAGGCACATAGATCCGTAGGAAAGTATCACTACTGCTTGAAATCTCTCGGGCAATGAAAATAAATTTATAGAATTGTTTAGACTTTTCATCGTATTTAAACAACATAATTATTAACTTGGCGTTTTTGCAATTGGATACCAAATTTACAGAACATATGTCGGAGATCAGATTGAATTGTCAACTTGTGGTGTATTAAGTGTTGTGTCGTGTAAGAGAGAGAGGAGAGAAAGAGAGAGAGAGAGAGAGAGAGGAGATCGTTTGGAAACGAAAGTGGAAAGGAAATATGCACTGCTAGAAAATCATACATTATACATAGGATAGACAAAGGGTCACGTGTACAGAAACAAGTTTTAGGAAATTCACAAGATTGAAAAACAGAAATTGTTTATTTAGTCTTGATGACCATCAATCTGTGATAAGCAGATAGATGACCATCAGTCTCACACTCTCTTAGTTTTTCCTCCCTTATTGTACATAGTAGCAGCACACAACACTACAATATCCATATCGATCATGCCTGCGCTTGGGTAAGGTGAGCCTCAATATCTTTGCTCATATGGATACAGAACTCAAGCAATGAAGTTGGGTCTGGATCATTGGCATCCAGCTTCTCGTATTCCAGGGTCCAGTGAACCAGGCTCCCCTGACCATCTGGTTTTGGTGTGGCCTGAACCGTGATCTTGAAGTCCTTGTACTCCTTCAGCAGGTCTCCTTCTACCAAATTGAAGGTTGTTGACAGCTTCTGATCGTCTATGGCCTCGATGACCTCCTTAGCAACTTTTTTAACCCCATCTGTTATAGTTTCGTCATTTCAAATCATCAGTCACAGACCGTCGTAGGTATACAGCTAGCTAGTTCTTCATAGTGAAAGCTAGCTTAATTGGCGAAGTCCATTCGTTTGCTTCTACGGGACTATGAGCTAAGCTTTTTCTATCTATAAAAACTGAGGACAAATTGAAAAGGAAGTTCTCCATCATGGGGTACGGAAAAGATTAGATGAACACATCTCACGAAGAAGCTAAACTTTGAACCACGTAAGTCCATATCACAATAAAGCAACTTTACTGTTACAATTTTTTTTTTTAAAAAAAGAAAACTACCATAAATGATAAGAAAGTGGTTGATACAAAGTAACATAAGCATGTGGAAATTAGGGGATAAAATTGAAAGTTTAGCCAAGTCATACAACGATAAATGTTGAGAAGGTGCTTACCATGTGTATAATCCCAGCAGATGACACTGCCACTTTACCCCAGTCACCTTCATGAAGCTCGCAACCATGTATTTTGTCAGGGGCCATGTTGTTGACATGGTGTGGTCTGCAACTGAAGACATCATGAAACGAAGCGGCAGGTGCTTTGATCTCTACATCAGCCTCCAATTTGCCAGACACAGCCATTTTCTTCCGTGATATAGTTTTCAACAAGCGGCAGTTTGGAACAAAACTCCGAAGCTAGATAGAAGAGAAACTATGAGAGGCAATTCTTGAAGAGATTGCTTTACTCTCTGACTCTTATATAGACGGATTATGCTAGTTTTAGGCAACCCTGTTGTTTATAGACACTTATTACAGGGTGGTAATTTTAAAAATATATAGTGCCAACTTTTTTTCCTGATTTTCTTATTATTTTCAGTTTTGCAAATGACATTAAGCTTAAATCTAAACCTAGACCTTTATGTACAAACGTTTAAAAAATGAAAAAGAAAAAATCTCAGATGTAATGCATGCAACATATAAGGGTTTATTTGGCATAGGGAAAATAGCCCACTTGGGGATACTATACAATGACGTTGTTTCTTTTATATGTGGGGTATGACATGTTAGAAGCCTATCGAAAAGTTGGATGATCATTTGGTGGTATATAAAGAAAAACATAACTCTTTTTTATTTATAACACAATAAAGAGTAATATATTTATCGATGTTCTCCAATATTAAAGAAACCAAAAAAAAAAAAAAAGGACTTATATCCAGTATTGCTGCAACCCCACTATTATCGGCTCAAGATGAATCGGCAACGTCAACTTGATTGAAAGATGGGTAGGTTGAATTAGTTAGGTGTTAAGTTCTGTACTTATTTAGTAGAATTTTCTGTATATAAATCTCTAAACTAAATCATTGCCTCATTGGTCAGCAAATTGAAAATGAATATATTAAAGACAATTAAAACCAAAATAACCATGTGGGGGCAAAAACTTCAGATATTTTTGGATATTATTGGGACATTATACGTGGTATTAAAATTAAGAAACATGCAACAGATACAACATTGATATGATGATTGATGATGATGATGATAATAATAATAATAAATAATAATAATAATAAAGTGTGTTATATTTAATATTTTTGTATTCATATAACTATAAAATATTTCAACTTGTTACACTACATTTTAATATTTGATATTTTTAATATAATTTATTTTGATCATCACTTTCACACAGACAAATAGTTACTGAAATTTTTTGAATTTTTTAAAACTCAATTTTTTATTCATGATAAAGTCAATTAATTCATCTTTATCATTAATTAAGTAATTCTGAGAATTTAGAATTTTTCATATTAAAACTGTTTATTTGAATATAATTTAAAGGTAAAATTTACACTTAAAATGTTATCTTTACTTTTAATTTTATATAAATATAAAATATTAATATGGTATAAATACTTAAAACTAGCCAAAAAAATTTTACGAAAGAGCCACCATAAAGTGAGTATTAATTTTATATTTTGTATTGGTTATTTGTTGTGAGAGATTATTATGTAAGTGATCTTTTCTCTTTTAACCTAATTTTTTAATAACTTAGATCAATTTTATTATGAAAAACATAAACAAAAGTAAAATCACAAGTCCAATTCAGTAGAGAAAAAACAAATGACCACAAAAAGATTAACTGTAACAAAACTAGAGCATAAACAATAAATTTAATTTGCCTTATAGTCCCTTCTCTTAATC
>CM038488.1:5881535-5944216 GCA_021464305.1 Kandelia obovata
GGAGTAGTAGGGAGAGAAGAAGAGAATGAAGAGGAAGAGAGAAAGCGGGGAAGGAGGAGGAAACAGGGACAAGAAAGAGGACGGAAAACAAGATAGGTGAGAAAGGTAAGAGAGTGAGAAAGAAGGACTAGGGGGAAGTGAAGAACAGACAGAGGGGAGTGAAGAATGGAAGAGGGAGATTACAACAAAGACGACGGGGGAAGAGAAAAGGAGGAGGGAGAGGAGCATGGCGATGGGAGGCAGGAGAGAGAGAGGAATAGAAAAGGGAATGAAAGGGAGTTGGGGACGAAGGGAAGAAGAGAGGAGAGACTGGAACCAGAGGAAAGGAAGAGGGTAGAGGAGGGCCCAAGAGGAAGAGAGCGAGAAGAAAGTAGAAGCGAACAGGGAGATAGAGGGAAGGGAGGGAGAGGATGAAGAGGGTGAACGTAGGGAAAAGTGTGAGGAGGGAGAACAAGGTAGGAGGCGAATCGGAAGGAGAACAGAGGAACAAGAAGGAGGGAAAGGAGGACGGGAGAGTAAAGAAAGAGAGGAATGATAAGAGATGTGGACCGATGGGGGGAAAGGGGAGAAGGGAGAGAGAGGGAGAGGAATAGAGGGAGAGAACGAAGAAAGAAGAAGAAATCAGAGAGGGAAGAAGGAAGGAGAAGAGGGGAAGAAGTAGCGGATGGGAGAAGAGAAGCATAAGGAAAAGTAGAAGAGGAGAGACCTCTAAGAGAGGGGAGAAGAGTGGCGAAAGAGAGGCGGAGGAGAAAGATATTGTAGACTAGAGGAGAGGGCGAGGTAGTAGTAGTACCAGAGAGTAGAAAGGAGAGTGAGATAGAAGAGAGGAACGAGGATATGGAGGAAGATAGGGGAATGAGATAGTAGATAGGGAATGTAAAAGCGTAGAAGGGAAGGGAAGAGAGAGAGGAAAAGGGGAGACTAGAATGAGGAGGGATTCAGGATGAAGAAACGGGGGAGCTAAAGGGAAAGGGGGAAGGGACCAGGGGAGGGGGAGGGGCAGGAGGAACGAGAGGAAGGAAGATGTGAGAGGGTAAGGAGGAGGGGAAGGAGCAGAGAGAAAGGAAGGAGGCGGGAAGGAAGGCGGAAGAGGAGGAAAGGATAGAAGGAGAGAGGGGAAGGAGGGGAGGCGGGAGAGAGAGAATCGCTACTGGAGAGAAGGAGAAGGGGAGCGGGGAAGAGGATAGTCAGATGGAGAGAAGGAAAGGGAAGGAACGAACAAGAAAGAGGGTAGAAAGGAAGAGGGATGAACAGGAAGAGGCGAAGGAGTAGAAAGGGCAGAAGGAGGCGGAGTAAGGAAGGGGATGAAGAAAGGACGAGTTAGGGTAGAAGAATGGGGCGGGAAAGGGAGGAGGACGAAAGATGGGATGGCTGCAGAATAGCGTACAAAGGCCAGAATGAGTCAAACTACATAAGATAGTTCACTCCTTGTAAGCTAGCATTTAAATAAAGAGAAAAAAGAAAACAGTAGGATATATATATATATATTGCCATAGAAACTCTCCTGCTAATAGCAGCTGTTAGATGGAGCAGATGCATATCGTGTATCAACAACTTCAATCAGCTTGTTGGCTATGGCACTGGCATAGACACAAGAACCATCACATATCTGCAACATTCGGAAAACATATAAATTAAGTCCCTCCAAAACCCACCATTTTTTCTCAGTTGCATAAAATAGGAAACCAGGGAATTATACCTTGGTATTGAAAAAGAAGCTATAATGATCACCAATGTGGCCACCAGCCACATGGTGGAGATCCAACTGAAGCTCATCTAGGACCTTGGACACATAAAGCAAGCAATTGATCTTCTTTCTCTGAACCAGTTTGATGGTAACGTCATCTTCAACAATGCGGACATCCACCTAAGTATGTCAATTATACAGGACATCCTACAGTGACCCGTAGCGAGAAAGAGAATGAGAGAGTAAGTGAGCACGAACGAGAGAACACACCTTTGGAGAATTGAGTGCAAGTATGAGAGTTCATACAAATCCTGTCAGCATTTTTACAAGGCTTCAGCCAATTTCTAGAGTCTACTGGAAAAAAATTGTGCCCACTGAACTGTCATGATGAAAGCCCAGCTCAGGGCTTAAAGGAGAGTAGAACTATTTCCTTTTCCCACGAATCCTACTTCAACTCAACTAAGGAACTACTGTAAGTAAGTCTCTAAGCAGTGGATCCAAGGACGGAATAAGGCAACGACATTGACGATTTTGCAAAAGAGCTTATTTTGGAGTGAGATAGATTTGGAGTATTTAACAAGCAGACAAGGCTGGATATTTAGAATAAAAAAGAGTGACACTTCCATTGCTTTTCAATTTATTTGATTTCTTACTTTAAGAATGGACAAACTTGGTGAAAGGACCCCTGTAAAATGCTTACATTTAACGAAGGATATAAATAAGATTTCAGCTACTGTTGTTGTTAGGTAGTAAAATCCAAGAAGCTAGTGTGGTGTGGTTGTTAGGTAGTATAATTCAGTAATTTGCAAGAACGAGCTAGAACATGATGTGGGAAATAGAAAGTGGAGAAGAAACCAACAGTTTTCTTTTTATTACTATTATTATTATTATTATTTGGGAACATGTTCTTTGTAGATATCAATAAAAAATCTTATTTGTCTAATAAATAATCACATCAATTAACTAAGAGAAACACATTAAAATAAAATATAGCACATAATTCACTAAAGTCAATAATTTTATCCTTAACAATCTCACCTTCCTTAATAATGAGTACAAGGCGGAAAAAAAAAAAAAAAGGCTTCGCTCTATGTCAATTATACAGGATTGTTTTCTTTACATCCTTTTGTTTTATTTTATTTTCCTCGTTTGTTTAATGGGTTGTGGGGTTAGCTGGAGAGTTTTTTTTTTTTTTTTCTTCTAGATGGTGACGAGTTTCAAGACTTGACAAGCATTTTTGGACTTTGCAAACTTTGCTTCAAGAGATTGATGTCTATTATTACCAATAAGTAGAGCAACCATTTCGTTGTATCATGTCTATTACTTTTTTTTTTTTTAATTTAAATGTTAGGAATCATTTTTCTTATAAAAAAAAAACTTCTTAATTGAAATGTAAAAAAAATTAATTCAGTAAAGTATAACTAATTTCTTAAGAGGTTAATTTTGCCACCAGATACATCAGTAAATACCCTTTTGATTCTCAATGAAATACAATTTAATTTGCAGGTATAGAAAAAAAAAAAAAAACAAAAACCAACAAAAAGTAAAAGCAAAAAATATTGTTTGTTAATCACCTATTAAACTAAATCCCTAGTGCTTCCAAATGCTGCCTCAAAATCTTGAAACCGAATCAAAATCTGACTCAACAATCAATTTCACGTGCCACTCCCAGAAAGAGTCTGGATTAATTATCAAAATTTAATTTACTTTTTTAAAAAATAACACTTAAAAAATAACACAACAACAACAACAACAATAATAATAATAATAATATGAATTAATTATATTTTAATTAATTTTATAAATAAATATAATATTTTATAATATTATTTTTTTATGTACTATTATTTAGGAGTGCTCTTTTTTAATGTCACCTCCATTAATTGTAACATCCGTGATATTGGTGTGACCATCTTGTCCTTCCTCGAATTATCCAATATAGAATTGCAACAATAAAAATAAGTTAAGATTTGTTTTTTCTAATGATTGCTTTTTTATTGAAAAGAAAATAGAGTAAATCCAGATTGACGTACAAAAACCCAAGCCTTCGTTTGAATTATATTAAAGCTCATATATATATATATATATTTTATACCAACCGTCCTTTTCTTATATCTCAATTATTATGGCCAGCAAAGCAATCAAATTACATTCTTGGGTGCACAGCCTCTACATCTTTCATCCAGATCTCCAGCATGATTGGAATTTTGAGTATCAATTTTGCAAAATCAATAGATATGAACATATGCTGGAGATTAGTTAGGCACATAGATCCGTAGGAAAGTATCACTACTGCTTGAAATCTCTCGGGCAATGAAAATAAATTTATAGAATTGTTTAGACTTTTCATCGTATTTAAACAACATAATTATTAACTTGGCGTTTTTGCAATTGGATACCAAATTTACAGAACATATGTCGGAGATCAGATTGAATTGTCAACTTGTGTGTATTAAGTGTGTGCGTGTAAGAGAGAGAGAGAGAAAGAGAGAGAGAGAGAGAGAGAGAGAATCGTTTGGAAACGAAAGTGGAAAGGAAATATGCACTGCTAGAAAATCATACATTATACATAGGATAGACAAAGGGTCACGTGTACAGAAACAAGTTTTAGGAAATTCACAAGATTGAAAAACAGAAATTGTTTATTTAGTCTTGATGACCATCAATCTGTGATAAGCAGATAGATGACCATCAGTCTCACACTCTCTTAGTTTTTCCTCCCTTATTGTACATAGTAGCAGCACACAACACTACAATATCCATATCGATCATGCCTGCGCTTGGGTAAGGTGAGCCTCAATATCTTTGCTCATATGGATACAGAACTCAAGCAATGAAGTTGGGTCTGGATCATTGGCATCCAGCTTCTCGTATTCCAGGGTCCAGTGAACCAGGCTCCCCTGACCATCTGGTTTTGGTGTGGCCTGAACCGTGATCTTGAAGTCCTTGTACTCCTTCAGCAGGTCTCCTTCTACCAATTTGAAGGTTGTTGACAGCTTCTGATCGTCTATGGCCTCGATGACCTCCTTAGCAACTTTTTTAACCCCATCTGTTATAGTTTCGTCATTTCAAATCATCAGTCACAGACCGTCGTAGGTATACAGCTAGCTAGTTCTTCATAGTGAAAGCTAGCTTAATTGGCGAAGTCCATTCGTTTGCTTCTACGGGACTATGAGCTAAGCTTTTTCTATCTATAAAAACTGAGGACAAATTGAAAAGGAAGTTCTCCATCATGGGGTACGGAAAAGATTAGATGAACACATCTCACGAAGAAGCTAAACTTTGAACCACGTAAGTCCATATCACAATAAAGCAACTTTACTGTTACAATTTTTTTTTTTTTAAAAAAAGAAAACTACCATAAATGATAAGAAAGTGGTTGATACAAAGTAACATAAGCATGTGGAAATTAGGGGATAAAATTGAAAGTTTAGCCAAGTCATACAACGATAAATGTTGAGAAGGTGCTTACCATGTGTATAATCCCAGCAGATGACACTGCCCACTTTACCCCAGTCACCTTCATGAAGCTCGCAACCATGTATTTTGTCAGGGGCCATGTTGTTGACATGGTGTGGTCTGCAACTGAAGACATCATGAAACGAAGCGGCAGGTGCTTTGATCTCTACATCAGCCTCCAATTTGCCAGACACAGCCATTTTCTTCCGTGATATAGTTTTCAACAAGCGGCAGTTTGGAACAAAACTCCGAAGCTAGATAGAAGAGAAACTATGAGAGGCAATTCTTGAAGAGATTGCTTTACTCTCTGACTCTTATATAGACGGATTATGCTAGTTTTAGGCAACCCTGTTGTTTATAGACACTTATTACAGGGTGGTAATTTTAAAAAATATAGTGCCAACTTTTTTTCCTGATTTTCTTATTATTTTCAGTTTTGCAAATGACATTAAGCTTAAATCTAAACCTAGACCTTTATGTACAAACGTTTAAAAAATGAAAAAGAAAAAATCTCAGATGTAATGCATGCAACATATAAGGGTTTATTTTGGCATAGGGAAAATAGCCCACTTGGGGATACTATACAATGACGTGTTTCTTTTATATGTGGGGTATGACATGTTAGAAGCCTATCGAAAAGTTGGATGATCATTTGGTGGTATATAAAGAAAAACATAACTCTTTTTTATTTATAACCAATAAAGAGTAAATATATTTATCGATGTTCTCCAATATTAAAGAAACCAAAAAAAAAAAAAAAGGACTTATATCCAGTATGCTGCAACCCCACTATTATCGGCTCAAGATGAATCGGCAACGTCAACTTGATTGAAAGATGGGTAGGTTGAATTAGTTAGTGTTAGTTCTGTACTTTATTAGTAGAATTATTCTGTATATAAATCTCTAAACTAAATCATTGCCTCATTGGTCAGCAAATTGAAAAATGAATATATTAAAGACAATTAAAACCAAAATAACCATGTGGGGGCAAAAACTTCAGATATTTTTGGATATTATTGGGACATTATACGTGGTATTAAATTAAGAAACATGCAACAGATACAACATTGATGATGATGATGATGATGATGATGATAATAATAATAATAATAATAATAATAATAATAAAGTGTGTTATATTTAATATTTTTTGTATTCATATAACTATAAAATATTTCAACTTGTTACACTACATTTTAATATTTTGATATTTTAATATAATTTATTTTGATCATCACTTTCACACAAGACAAATAGTTACTGAAATTTTTTGAATTTTAAAACTCAATTTTTATTCATGATAAAGTCAATTAATTCATCTTTATCATTAATTAAGTAATTCTGAGAATTTAGATTTTTCATATTAAACGTGTTATTTGAATATAATTTAAAGGTAAAATTTACACTTAAAATGTTATCTTTACTTTTAATTTTATATAAATATAAAATATTAATTGGTATAAATACTTAAAACTAGCCAAAAAAATTTTACGAAAGAGCCACCATAAAGTGAGTATTAATTTTAATATTTTGTATTGGTTATTTGTTTGTGAGAGATTATTATGTAAGTGATCTTTTCTCTTTTAACCTAATTTTTTAATAACTTAGATCAATTTTATTAAGAAAACATAAACAAAAGTAAAATCACAAGTCCAATTCAGTAGAGAAAAACAAATGACCACAAAAGATTAACTGTAACAAAACTAGAGCTAAACAATAAATTTAATTTGCCTTATAGTCCCTTCTCTTAAAACGAATATCCCAAGCTTTTCTCTTGAGTTTAATATTATAAAAGCTGCATTCAACAGTGGGACGATGAGAGTCCCCTGATGCTTTGGAAACTTTATATATATATATATATATTATTGACACAACCTTTTATTTTATTCTTCCAAGAAAAAAAAAGGGAGTTCAATCCAAGCTGCTTGTGAATGTACAATATCTCAAAAAATATAAAAATAAATAAAAAAATAAAAAAATAAATAAATAAATAAATAAATAAATATATATATATAAAAAATTGCATTGCTTAACGTGGCTTGTTGGCAGTAAATGCGTTGCCATGGGAGGGACTGGGAATTAATAAGCATTTTCACTTGAGCTTGATTCCTGCTCAAGCGACCCCATTCCCATTCATTGACTGCGGGATCCAATCAGTTCATAACTGATGATCTTATCTATATTTATGCAGCTTGTTGAACTGTTGGTTGAATTGTAAGTTTTTTAATGTCTTTAAAGTGTAGTGGTTGTTGTATAATATTATATATATATAAATTTAAATCACTTCATTAATACTTATTTTAATAATTTTGAAATTTTTATTTTAGTATAGTTTTAAATTTATTAAAATTAAATATTAAAAACTTAATTTAAATAATAAATTATTTTTTTTTAAAAAAAATAAATTGTTAACTTTTACTTATACGTAGCAATTGATATATTTATAAAATATTTTTTATTAATAAAAGAAAGAGAAGTCTCAATCAGATAACGTAATTACATACGTCAATGATAATTTTAAATATAATAAAAAATCTGAATAAATAGTTTTGCAGTCATTTCACATCATTTCAACTGAATAATTGATGTAATATTTATTTAATGGCAAAGGAAAGCAATTATTTTTGGCCAGACGACTATTAAATTAATTTATACTTTTGTACCCTATTCATCTTTCTTTCCTGGTCGAAAGTTGACCATTAACATTGCAAATGTGAGATTAAATCTACGAAAATTGGAGTATGACACCATAGTTAAAATCTTGACTGAAAATAATAAAAATATATCAAATTTGTTAAAAATTAAACAAATAAATTAATTAAGAAAAAAAAAAAGAGCTTTAAGCTTTTGTTTGAGAGAGTTTTTAATTTGATACTCTAAAAATAAATGAAATTAATTGATTACAAAGTATTTAAGTAAAATTTAATTTCATGAAATATTAAATTACATATTTATTCTACTTATAAAAAAATAATTAAATATAACAAACGTCTCTCGTCGTTTTGCCAGTTAAATTAAAAGAGCAAGAATTCTTGTTCTCGTAATTGTTTTGATTACCTTCTTCCTAGCTTTTGTTGGTGTTCGTGTTTTCTGTTTTTTTTTTTTTTTGTTTTTGTTTTTGTTTTTTGGGTGTCTTCTTATATCATGAATCATTTCAGATTTGGATGGCTAAGGTTCACGTTTGTTAAATGATCCGAAAGCTAAAAGACAAAGTGTGATGGAAAGATTACTATTTTTTTATATAATAATTATATTATTTATAGTTATTTTAATTTGATATAATTAAAAAATTTATTTATATAAGAAAAATAAATAGAGTAACCTATTTTTTTATTAAAAAAATACAATTTTATAGTTTCACTGATCCTAAAATTAATCAAACTTATTTAGTATTTACTTTAGTTTAAAACAAAAAAATATTATGTTGTTAGGCTCAAAAACAACATTATTTTCTTATGTAAATGATCCACCCAAAACGTAGTTAAAAAAGAGTTATTAATTCGACCTCTTCGCATCATACCATCTTCTTCACAATTTAATTGCATCTCTCGTAGAAGGAAGTTCAATTTCATTGATCGTTTCTACATTCTTGAGCTGAGAGGAAACATTTTCGTAATGGCTCCTCAGAACTCATCCTATGCCAACCAGTCTTATGTTGTCAATTATAGAGAGACATCTGTATTAAACTTGTAATAGCCCTCCAAATGCACTTCCCATCTCTTCTCTTTTTATGTAAATAAATATTAATATATAATGCGATTGAGTTCAAATCGAGAAACCTTCCTTTTTTTATTTACATTAATAAAAAAGGGGTCAATTCCCAATGGAGCTCTTTGCAGACGTGGTACTGAACGCATTAAAATTTGATGGCTGCACATAATCCAAAATCATAGTTGGATTGGATTAGGGGTAGTAAATGCAATGTCATGTCAGCGACTGGCGATGAATAAGTCAGCGACCTGTCTCTTATACACATCTAGATGTGTATAAGAGACAGGTCGCTGACTTATTCATCGCCAGTCGCTGACATGACATTGCATCTGTCTCTTATACACATCTAGATGTGTATAAGAGACAGGTACTGAACGCATTAAAATTTGATGGCTGCACATAATCCAAAATCATAGTTGAATTAGATTAGGGGTAGTAAATGCAATGTCATGTCAGCGACTGGCGATGAATAAGCACTTTCACGTGAATCACTTCAATGAGATGTGTAAACAGGACATGCAGCACAGGTTTTCGAGATAAGTTTGACCATGATTGATGATCAACCGATCCCATCTCTTTGTCCATCATTTAGGATCTTTTGCCTGCAACTTGTAAGACTGTTAGTTGAATTGGACCATGGTCATAAAATTCTGCTCTCTTCTTTGTGTTCTTCGTTAAAATTGTTAACAATACAAATAACGATAGTTTTATTCACGAGCCATCGGCAACGAACAAGTACATTCACAAGCCCTTTAGGCCATTACAAGTAGGAGCACATACAAGCGTTGGAATTGGCAAGCCAACCACAAACACTTGAAGAAAAGCCACTAGGAATTTTATTTAAATTAAAAGCGGCAATAAGATAAGATAAGCCGATCCAAGCTTTCATAATGGTAAAGATTAGAAGCAGCATCATAAAGGGGCATATAGCCGGCCTCATGCCTTTACAATGTGTGCATCAATGTCTTTGACAACATTAACGACGAACTCCAGGTACTTGTTTGGATGAGGGTCATCGGACTTCAATTTTTCATATTCCAATTTAATTGTAACCAAGGTTCCCTCATCTTTTGGAACAGCCTGAATTGCAATTTTATAGCTCTTGTATTGGTCCAGGATATGACCACCCACAGCAACAAGACTTACTGTCTTGCTTACCTCATCTACTTCGACCTTCTCCTTCAAAATTTCTGTCTTTCCATCTATATATGTACATCCACATGAGGAAATAAATAAATAAATAACCAAAGTTAAAAATAGTAATCCACTAACAAGGATTGAAGAAATTGCTGCTTTAGGAAGTAAAACAAAATTTACCCACTTTGGAATGCACCATTTTAGTTAGTATTGGAAATCATCAGTGGGCTTGTCTCAAAACCTTACCTATTGTGTATTTCCACTCTTTAATGGAGCCATGAGTTTTCCAATCACCTTCTCGGACTTGAATGTCATGAATTTTATCAGAAGAGACATTGCCAATTTGGTGAATTTCAGTGCTGAGGAGTTTGTAGAACTGATCCGCAGAGCACTTGAGCTCCAGATCAACCTCTAGCTTTTCAAGATTTGCCATGTATTAGAGTATAGCTATAAGCCTGCAATCAAGTGATGCTGAGGGTCTCATTTGGCACTCAGCTTTATATACAGAGAGTCTCTCATTTGTCATTTCAATCACCAGGGGAAAAGTTCTGGTCCTGCGTGATACACATGTATAATAAAAAACAAAAAACAAAAACAAAAACAAATAATTGGAGGCATTCAACAGTTAAACCCCTACATCCAACGTCATACACTGAATTTATGGATACGTACATGCATGCCACTGACACGTACCACCAAGTTGCCTAAGAATTTTGGAATCAAATTCCAGTATTATTCTCATTTGATTGAATCAAAAGAATCAGTGGTCTTGCAAATTAAGAATGGCTTTTAACAAAGCCTTCTTATGTTTTAGCACTGGTTTCGTGTTTTAATCACATTTAGAGGTGGCAAAATCTTGCTTGGTCTATAAATAACCCGACTTTATATACCTAAATCAAAGTTCATCGAATTTAAATTAATTTAAAAAATTAATAATTTTTACTTAAATTGAAAAAAAAATTATTAAAAAAAATTAAATTTAAATTATACTAATTCATAAAATCTGAATAATTCCAATTTAAAACTTAAAATTTAGCATATTTAAAAATGTATAAACCTTTTACATAATTTCTACGAAATTCAAATAATTTTGAAACTCAATAATTTAAAATTTTTAAAATTTAATAAGTTAAAAATATGCAAAACTTAACTAATTTGAAACAAGAGAAACCTACATCCAGATAAATGTATCCATAACCCAAATGCTGGGAAATACGAAGCAATTTGTCTCGAAGCTGACCCGACGTTCTATCTGTCACCTCTAATCGCGTTAAAGAACACTCTATTATTTGTTGCAGACAAGACAGCAAACAAATTTCGTACGAGGCTTTAGTATCAGTTTGGTCTACTGTTCTTTCATATTTTAAAAACTGTATTTTTCTGTCCGTATATTTTCTTGATAAAATTCATAAGATTTATAGTTAAAAAGAAAAAGGTTTGCATGCTAAACCAAAATTATAGAGAAAAAAAAAAAGTGTTTAACCCACCAAAACGTAATCATCATATCATGGAATTTGGGAACACGTAGGCCCATACTATATCCACGTGCAGATTTAATTTCACACGTGTAGACCAAAATGAGTTGTTGAAATTGTTACGCGTAGATATGCATATCTATGGATGAGGATATGTCGGCAACCTCCATGCCTTGGACCAAAGCCATAGGACACAGGGATTGATCCAGGAACGAAAATTGTGCTGGCCAATGTGTTTTCTGAAAAAAAATCGTAAGTGCTTTTTCTAAAAAAAAAAAATTAACCCTTTCTCTGGTCTCTTCAACAAACAGAAATGGGATATTTTATTGCAATTTTCTGCTGTGATTTTTTTTTAAAATAATAATAATAGGGCCAATGAAGTAATTCCCTGATGCCATGGTTGATTTTGGCATTGTTGACCTCAAGCAATCAATCAATAAGAGCAAAGCACCTCATTTTATTTACATCAAGGAAGCTTCACATTGTCAAAATATCATATAGCTTCCATTTTATTCAGTACAGTATGTGTTAAAAAGAACTTAATCACCAAATTCTTTATATTTATCTTAACGTTCAACCTAATGTTCTTTTAAGCAGCTTTAACAAGGTATGCATCAATATCTTGACACAAGCTGACCAAAAAATCGGGGTAATGTTCTGGAACTTGGACGTTCTTATCCCTCTTCTTGTGCTCAATACTCAGTTTCACGCAAGTCACCCCTCAGTCATCGGTTTGAAGTCGAGAATTGTTGATATTAATTTAAAATAAAATAAAATTATAATTATAATAAAATTTAATTTAATTATAAATTTAATTTTTTATTATTATATAAAGATGTAAAATTTAGGTCATTGGCGTGTGCTTTTAAATTATTGTGTAAAACAGTTTTATTAATTAAAAAAAATAAAATATTTAAATAATTATTTGTTATTATATATTTTTATCCGATCAAGAGAAAATTTATAAGTGTCCCGGAATTGTTGAAGATGCTACATAAGTCCTTAGAAAAGAAGTGGTTTTTTAAGTTGTGCGGACAACAACAGTGTCGCAAGAATTTTATCGTCGGCCAGCACACGCCACCGGAATTCATCGTTTTTTCCATCAAAAGTTTCATCTCCCGCATCACCAGACATCTCTCATACCAAATCCAACCACCACGTGCCCTTAAACAACCCCAAAAGTCATAGATCCACACAAATCTGATAATTCCTCCGCTGTCTTCCACCACCAATCGTCGTCGTCGTTCGTTGCCGCAACATCGGAATACTAGCCTTTCCATCACCAGTCGCCGCTCTACCTCCTCAACCCACCAATGTGCTATTATATCACCGGAGTCATCTTCTGTGTCGTCGGTAGCCATATAGAGGAGCAGAAAGAAGGAAACTCAGAAGAGTCAAATTGTAAATAAAGACAGTTTAGGACTCATATTGAAAAATTAGAATATACGAGGGTCCGATTGAAAATAATCAACAGTTTAGAACCAAATTAAAACATTCGGGAGGTAATTTGAAAAATCATGAATTTTAATATGAATGGTACCATCCAGTTTAAATTCCTATTTTGGATGGAAAAAATTATAATGGACGGTGCTTGTAGATGAAAGTTTTGTTTAATTATAACGAATTGTTAAATATAGTATATCAGAGAGTTATTAAACTTGGTGAGTGATGAAAATTTTTATAAAATTGTTATTACAATTTCTTCAAAATAAATATAAGATATTTTAACGACATTATTTTAAAGTGTGGATAAAATTAAAAAGGTAAAATGTTAAATCTTATGATGTGAGTTTGAGTTGTTGTAGATGAAAATTTTAAAAATTATTTCAATTTATATAATTAGAGTTCTTGCATTAACGAATCAAATAAGAATATATAGAAAATAGTTGAATGATCAAGTAAAAGTTGAAAAGATCTTATGGACACTTACACCACAGTATGAGTATATCGTGATTATCATAGAAGAAGCACATGATTTGTCGTAAACGTCAATTAATGTATTGACAAGCATATTGCAAACTCATGAATAACGCATGAATTAAAAGCATGTTGAGAAACCAGTAGAGTAAGTATTTCAAAGTCAGACTTCTACCAAAAGTAATCAGAGTGATCAATCAAAATAAAACCAAAATTCTTTTCATGGTAAAAGACGAGGTCGTGGTAGTAACTACTATAACAACTGAGGTCGAGGAGCTCACTATAATGATTATAGAGATGGAGATAATCAATACAACGACCAAAGCAGATCAAACCAAATATATAAAGGTTGAGATTGAGGTTGTGGTAGAGGAAGATATGATAAATCAAATGTTGAGTGTTACTCATGTCACAAGCTGGTCATTATGTCAGTGAGTGTTGGTTCAAAGAGAACAATTAAATAGCTAATTATGCATAAAAGGAAGGTGCAAATGATGGAGATCAAGCTCTCATGATAATTATTGCAGTTGCTAAAACATCAAATTATAATACATTGTTCCTTGATACCGGGTGTACCAACCATATGTGCAGAAAATAGTGTTCTTTTTTTATCTTGATGAGTCAATTCGTTCCACAGTTAAGTTTACTAATTATAACAGTGTACCAGTAATGGGAAAGGGGCAAATTCTCATTAAGTTGAAAAATGAAAATCATAACTACATCTCAAATATATTTTATGTGACGGACATAAAGAGCAACTTACTCAACTTAAGCCAATTGCTTGAAAAGGGGTATAATACTCAATTGTGTCATAATTGTCTTTCAATTATTGATGGAAGAGGTACATTTATTCTCAAATCCCTTTTAATGAAAAATCGAATGTTTCAAGTTGATATTGTCATTGATGTTTATACTTGTCTCAGTGTTGTTGCATGAGTCTTGGTTGTGACATCTTTATTTTGGTCATTTAAATTTTTGCAACTTGAAACTTTTTGCACGAAGAAATATGGTAAAAATCTTACCTAGGATACAACATCCTAATCAAATTTGTGAAGCTTATATACTTGCAAAACAAAGCATACAACCTTTTGTGACAGAGAATTGACGTGTGAAACAACCACTCTAACTCATCCACTCTGATATTTGTGGCCCAATGAATGTTTTATCAAACGACAATAATAAGTATTTTCTTACCTTTATTGATGATTTTACAAGGAAAACATGGGTTTATAGCATGCAGAGAAAGTCTGAAGTGTTTGATTATTTTAAAAAGTTTAAAACATATGTTGAAAAATAGAGTGAGTATTATATTAAAATTTTAAGAACATATGAAGGTGGTGAGTATATCTCTAACGAGTTCAAAAAGTATTATGAAGCACAAGAAATAAAGAATGAAGTAACATTTTCCTATACCTCACAACATAATAGAGTTGCTGAAAGAAAAAATAGATTAATTATGAATATGATAAGAATTTTGTCGAAGACTGAGGGAGTTTTCAATTTTTTTTTGGGCAAAAACAGTTTTGTGTTGTTTACTTATTGAATAGATCTACAATAACAAGTATTCAGAATGTCACTTTTGAAGAAGAATGAAGCAGTTTCAAGTCTCGTGTAAAGCATTTCAAAGTTTTTGGTTCTATTGCCTATGGTTACATTCCAACATAAATAAAGACAAAGTTAGATGATCGAGGAATGAAGAAAATTTTTCTTAGTTACATCAAAAGAGGATATAAGCTATTCAATTTTGTGAGTAAAAAGGTAATAGTAAGCAGAGGTGTGACTTATGCTAAAGATAAATCTTGAAATTTTGATATGGAGGAACAAAATAACTCTTAAAGACGTCCAGTTGTTATTTTAAGAGAAGAAGAAACTCAAGTTGTAGTCCCTAATGCAAATGAGGATGGTTCACCAGTTGCTCTACAAAATCCTATACCACTAACTCCATAAGTGATGCAGGTCATATTGATAATGTCACCCGCATCGAAGATGAGCTTACTCAACCAAGGAGATTAACCTGCATCCGAGCTCGACAATTTATTGCACATTCCAGCACTATTGCGGCCCTACTTACTTCTTGCATGAAGAAAAGAGTCTTTGAGTGGACGTGTACGACTCAGAAAAGTTTTGAGCAGCTCAAAGAAAAATTGAGCACGGCCTCGATACTCGCATTGCCTAATTTTGACCTTGTTTTTTAAGTACATTGTGATGCGTCAGGTACTGGTATTAGAGGAGTTCTGAGTCAAGGAGGTCGACCCATTACCTTCTTTAGCAAAAAATTGAATAGTGTTAAACTTCATTATAACACTTATGATTTGGAGTTCTATACATTATTTCACACACTTGAACATTGGAGGCAATATCTTATTCATCAAGAGTTTATTTTGTGCACTGATAATAAAACTCTCAAGTATATTTTAGGGCAGTAAAAGCTTAACTCCAAGCGTACAAAATGGGTTGAATAAGTTTAAGAGTTCACTTTCATCATGAAACATAAAGTTGGAGTTCAAAATCAGGTTGCTGATACTCTTAGTAAAAAAAGAGCTTACTCTACATAATGCGATCAATAATTCTTGGAATTGAATTATTCTAAGAGTTGTATCATGAAGATCCTTACTTCTCCAAAATCTTGCCCGAAGCAAAAGAAAAGAAACTTGTTGAATTCACTGAGTGTGATAGGTTTCTTTTCAAAAGGAACCGTTTATGTGTACCTGATTGTTCACTTCGATAAAGGGTGATCAATGAAATTCATCGCAACGGACATTTTGGGTGTGACAAAACCGTGCAACTTGTTTCAGCCAAGTACTTTTGGCCTCATTTGAAATGAGACATACATCGACATGTGATGAGGTGTCAACGCTGCTAAATTAGAAAAGGGCATATTACTAATGCTGGCCTTTATTTGCCCTTACCAATCTCTCAAGCACCTTGGGAAGATATCTCTATGGACTTTGTTCTTAGACTACCTCACACTCTCAAAGGTATGGATTTCATCTTTGTTGTTGTAGATTGATTCTCAAAGATGACGTATTTTATTCCTTGCCGCAAAATTATGGATGCTTCGCTTATTGCTGAATTATTCTTAAAGGAAGTCTATAAATTACATGACATTCTGAAGACTATTACTTCTGATCAGGACACAAAGTTTCTCAGTCATTTTTGGCCACAATTGTGGAAGAATGTCGGTACTAAATTGCAATATAGTATTGTATTTCATCCTCAAACTGATGGAAAAACTGAAGTCGTCAATCAAACCCTAGAAAATCTATTGAGGACACTAATTGATGAAAATCCTCACTCTTGGGAGATGCGATTGCCATAGGGCAAATTTGCATATAATTGTGTTGTAAACCGTATGATTGGGTATAGTCATTTCATGATCGTGTATGGACAACAACCGAACACTACTTTTGATCTTGCACCCATTCCTTTTACTGAAAAGTCTAATGGCAATGTTGAAGATATTATTTCTCAGATGAGAGTAATTCATAAAGGTGTACGCCAAAGGTTAGAAAGCAAAACAGGGTCCTATAAAAAAGATGTCGATAAGCGACAACGTGAAGTTATCTTCGAACTAGGAGATTTTGTTTGGGCTTACTTACCACCAGAACGTCATCATGTTGGAAGTTATAACAAGCTCAGTGATCATAAGCTTGTTCCCCTTGAAGTCCTTGAGCATATCAAACCTAATGCATATCGCTTAAGGCTTTCTTCTCATATAAAAACACATGATGTTTTCAACGTTCGACATTTAACACCTTATGCTAGTGATTCCTCTAATGATGACATGAATTCGGGGACGAATTCTTTTAAAGAAAGGGAGGATGATGCGGACCAGATTGATAATGCCACCTGCATTGAAGACGAGCTTACTCAACCAAGGAGATCAACTCGCATCCGAGCTCAATACATCGATTGACCAGTCGAAAAGATATCGAAGGGACACAATCCGAAGACCAAGAGTCTCATTCGCAAGTCCAGCCTACAATAAAGTCCTTGTCTTTCCCTATACATTGGAAGCCTAAAAGATACTTTGGGATGATCAAGAAGACATTGAGCATTTACCTAGTTTCTAGTTTCCAAGTTCTTTAATGTTTTATGCCTTCTAGGATCTTTAATGCTCTTTAGCCTCTTCATTTGCTCGAGTCTTCTTTGGCTACAAAAGACCATATACTTTATGTATTTGATAGACGAATTTAATGAATGAAAGCTTGCATTAAGCAATTATCTTGAACCTTGAAGAGTTCATACCCCTGAAAACCTCAAAGAGTTTTCACTCTATCCTTGAAGAGTTAGAGGTTTTCAAATCTGCATCCTTAAAGAGTTGTAGTCATCGATCTAGAAGAATCGGTGCCCTATCCACTTCCTTGGAGGCATGGAAGGGCAACCAACAAAGTTGTATCTTTTCCTCTGTTCTGTCCATTTACATCTATTCATTTTTTACCCCGATTTCATTCTGCCTACAGTGCTTAAAATAGAGAAATTGATAATTCAAAAGTCTTTGTTCATTTGGCTTTCAAATTAGGTCATTTTGATTTGTATCAATGAAGTTACATCTATTTTCTTGAGTTTGCGCAGGGCTATAATTACTATTCATCCTATTCCGTGTGTGTAAGTCAATCTCCCGATCCTAACGTCCGAGTAGCCTACATTAGGTTGCATCAATAAGAGAATGAAAGACCAAAGAGAAATCGACAATAATAAATCAGATTGCAAAATTATAAGGTAATCCCAAATAATGTTATTAATGATAATAGGGATTTAGTGCACTTTATCATGCTTGCAAATTGTGAACCTATATTATTTGATGAGGCTATTTAAGATACAAGGTGGATGAATGTCATGAATGAAGAAATTAAAGCAATTGAGAAAAATAATACATGAAAGCTTATAACTATTCCACAAGGTCAAAAGACCATTAATGTGAAGTGAGTCTTTAAGACTAAAAGGAAGTCAAATGAAGAAGTAAAGATATATAAAGCAAAATTGGTTGCAAAAGGATTTGAACAATGATTTGGATATGACTATCATGAGATATTCTCCCCTATTGCTTGAATGGAAATGGTCAGACTTATAATTGCTTTAATTGCATAGAATCATTGGAAAATCCATCAAATGGATGTGAAATTAACTTTTCTCAATGGTCCGCTTGAAGAAGAAATGTTTATAAAAACAACCATCAGGTTTTGTGAAGAAAGGAAATAAGGAGAAGGTGTATAAGCTGAAAAAAGTATTATATGGCATAAAACAAGTGCCTAGGGTATAAAATAAGCACATTAACTCCTTCTTCCATGAAACCAACTTTTACAAATGTCCTTCTGAACATGCTTTATATGTGAAAGTTAATGATTTTGGGGATATTTTATTAGTGTATTTATATATTGATGACTTGATCTTTACAGGCAACAATCTCAGGATGATTGAAAATTTTAAAAGGTCTATGATGCATGAGTTTGAGATGACAAATTTAGGTCTTATGTCTTATGTTCTTGGCATTAAAGTGATTCAAGGAAATGATGAAATTTTTATCTATTAGACAATGTATGCTACTGAGCTATTAAAGAGATTTCAAATGCATGATTATAATTATGTAAGAACTCCTATAAAAGTTGACACTAGATTATCTAAGAAAGGTAATGAAGCACTTGTTAATTTTACACTTTTCAAGCAAATTCTTGAAAGTTTGAGATATCTCATGTGTACAATACCTGATATATGTTATAGAGTTGGTTTAATTAGCAAATGTTTGAAATCTCCCCACCAATCTTACATACAAGTTGTTAAAAGGATTATGCGGTATATAAAAAAACTTATGATCATGAAATATTTTACTCTTCATCTAAAAATTATGTCCTTATAGGCTATTTTAATAGTGATTGGAGAGGAGATGTAGATGATCATACAACTTTGGAAATAACGCTTGTTCATAATTATTTAAGAAGTAGTTTATTATTGCACTTTCAACTTGTAAAGCAGAGTATGTAGCCGTAGTTTCGTTAAGTTATTTAGTTACGAAATTTACTAAAAAAAATTCATATTTCAGTTGAAGGTTGTACAAAAATATTTATTGATAATATTTCTACAATCAATTTAGCTAAAAATCTAATAATATATGGAAGGTCATTTTTCAAGAAATCAAGTTAATAGAAAGAAAATTAAATTTACATATTACAAATTTGAAGATCAAGTAACTAATATTTTTATAAAATCGTTGAAGTATGAAATTTTTATTAAGATAAAGTAAATATTGGGATAAAAAATATTACCAAATTATGATTAGAGTGATATTAGTGTTAATTCAGATTAGAATAAAATTAGAGTTATAGTATAAATTAGTTTAATTGAATTTAATTTAAATTTTATTATTTGAGTAAATTTAGGTTTCTATCATTATATTAAAATGTAAAATTTAGGTTATTGGTGTATACTTATGAAATATTATATAAAATAATTTTATCAAAAAATAGTATATTCATATAATTATTCAACAAGAATGTACTGTTTTGTGATGCAAAATTTCTTGTAAAGCTTGAAAGCATCTCCTTCCAGGCCAATGTAGGTAATCGACATGTTTCCATCAGGGTCCTCGGCTCTGGCTTTGTAGCTCGGGGATTCCCTTTCTGCAATGAGAAAAAGCGCCACAATAAAGTGAGTATTCCAATCAAATCCAATTTCTTAAAAATATTGAAGCTTAGAGAACAAAGTGTAATAGGGTTCTTCTCCTTCTTTTTTGTTGGTTTATCCAAACGAATATTTGAGCCATCATGCCCAAATGATGACCGCTATAACTCAATCATCCAGCCACGCAGCTAATACAATCGCAATTGTAATCCATGTGTCTAATGTGACTTCAGTTTTGATAGTTGTAAATGGAACAGTTATCACTATTACCTGAATATTTTGATCCTTCTTTGGAAGTCTCTGAATTGGTGTTTTTCTATACTTTCTGGAGCATCCATGATATTTTAGATAGACGATATTCTCATATATGGTGAGGAGGTCGACAATGATAAGTCACAAACATCTTTTCTTTTATTTAATATAGTAATAATCAGTGACTAATCAAATATTTATTTTTAATATAATAATAATGTCACGTACTTTTTTTTTTAAATAAAATAATAATTAGTGATTAGTTTGTTAGATGTTAGAAAAAAAAGAAGGGTGCATGTTTGAAGCTACTAAGAATGCAAAGCACCCCAATTAAAGTTCACGCACGGTGTTGTGAGAAACGTTAAGAAAAGTGAGAATCGAACTCCTAATCTCACCCTAGAAGCAATGCTTTTATGATCAATTAAGATAGTTTGGTTGGCTAAAAGTTGTAGATATCGAATGATATATTATTAATAAATTATGGAAAGTTTGAGACTTGGTAAGTGAATGCTTACTCTAATTCCTCAATTAGTGGAGTGATAAAAGTAAAACTTGTTATACCCACCTAAGTTATCTGCCCAAAAGCTTGATACATCCATTCTGTTCCCAGGCACCATCAAGCTACTGGACTGATTGAATCTTTTTTGGGAGAACGATTAGGAAGCCTGTAGCCTTGTGTCCTCATGAAATCATTGTTGCTCTTAGCCAGCATCTTGGTTTCTAATGGTAGTCTCAATCTATGAAGGGTGTGCCATAGCCAGAAAACTATGAACAGATATTTTCCAATGGCGTCTCCTTATACATATAGAAGGTGCACATGCACAGATGCAGTTATGGGTTCATTTGTCAAATTTAAGATGGCCAAAACATATTTAGATCATGTGGTGTTCTGTCTTTTAGGTAGGTCTTTCGCCATTAATTCACTCTTTTCACAAAACAAAAAGACAAGCTTTATCATTTATTTATCTACAAAAGAAACATCATTACTCTCATGTACGAAAGAAAAAGAATTTTAGGAGGGGGCTTGTTATGAGGCTGCAGCTCTTCACTAAAAGGGAGCCACTGCATAACTCAAACATTTATGGATATAAATAATTATAAAAATAAATTATATTACACTTAAAATATTTATATTATATACATAATATGTAATATAATATAAAAATATTTACATAAAAATTTACTATTTTACTATAAAAAAAATTATATTATATAAAATATTTTAGGGATAGCGTAAACTATTTTTGTGGTCATTTATGTCCACAAAATGTGTATCTATCAAGATTTTTTCATAATAAACTGACCCAAAGTAAAAGCTTTCCTCTCATTGTAATGATGAGTATGTTTTGAAGATGTCATCCTTCAAACCATTTTTCCATGAAAAAAAGCCAACAAAAAAAAAAAACACACACACACACACATACACAACAATTTTAATCAAATACCCAATGAAAAGCACAGTAAAAAAATCGCATCTCAGACTGCTTGCGCATATGGCCCATTGGATATGACCGATTTGGATGTAATACGATTGGAAATTCTATGATATAATAAAATGTTAGTGGAGATCTTGTAAATGTAAATATGAAATATGAAATATGAATGGAAGTTCTATGATATGATGGAATTAAGAAAATCGTGCTGCAAGAATGTCGGTGAATAGGGTCAATACAGAGGTCTGGCTCTCATGGGCAAGCACACTGTTACACTGGCCCATCAGGACTACTTTAATCTAAACTAGGCCCAATGGAGAAAGCCTTCAGCGTTTTGAGGGGCTCTAAGGCTACATAATTACTTACATATGCATGGTACTCCGGGAATATTTATGTAGTTAAATTTTCATATTTTTATTTTTAAAGTATTTAATTTTAATTCTGTGAAAAAAATAATACAAGATTTATAGTAAAAATAGAGATATAAAATTTATGAAGATGAGTTATATTAAATAGCTCACCGTCTAATAAATTTTTTAACAAAATAAATAAAAAAAATTGGGTCAAACTTCTGTTGAAAGATCCCCGAATATGCTCTGTCGAGTATAATCTATAAGGTAAGGTTCAAAAGATATATATATATATATATATATATATATATATATATATATATATTAATCCTATGACAAGAATATGTCATATGACAGTTCTTTTTGTTTATTTTAGATTCTTTAGAGTAGTTTCTAAAATAGTTTTACAAAGAGTTTTTTTTATAATATTCTTCCATCCATGAATGAGTAATTAATTCATACTTTTTTTTCTTTTTTAAATGAATATTTTTTCTTAATAATGATGAATGAATACAAAGAATTTTATGATATTTTTTTAGCAATGAATGTGCAATTAATTTGTAATTCTCTTTTCCTTATAATGATAATAATGGATGAATTGAATTATTGCGTAAATTTGCTATAATGTAACGTAATGAATGACCATTGCAGTTATTGGGTATTAAGAGAAAAAAAAAATTCTTAATTTTAGTGCTTCTATTTGTTTCGGAGGTATATGTTTACATAGACCAGAAGAATAATTTAAATTGTCGTTCAATATTTAATGTCCAGAATATGGTAACGTTCAGAAAGTCATTTACTCCTCTATTTCATTTAAGTCTCTGTGTCTAAAGGAGTGACCTGCATGATTTTTTTCCTATTTGTTTACTAGGCATCATGCAGGTCACTCCTCCCACATTGCAGTGTGAATCCAACGTAATTCTTCTTGATGATTCGGTGGCGCCCCATCTTTAATTTTCTAGTACTAGGAAAAAAAGGACAATCAATAATAATGCTTAAAAAATAAGTTAATAGGAAAAACGACATCATTTCCTGTGTGTGTGTGTGTGTGTGTTTAAGTTCATCTTCAAATGACGTTGTGTACTGTGTTAATAGTTCTTTTATTCAAAGTTTCGCATTAATTTATATTAATAGTTCTTTTATTCGAGTTTCACTCGAATTTAACTGTCTTATTTACGATATAGTAATAAAGTTCGTATGAATAGTACTGGCTTTGGTGTATGACATGGAATTTAAGCACGTCTCTTTGCAGATTCTTTACATAGTATATTTTAAACACCTTTCTTGCTACTCCTTATTGAACAATATGATTTCCTCTTTTCTTTTCTTTTTTTTTTTCCGTTTTTATTTTTATTTTTATTGAAATGGATGTTATAAACTTCTAGTGTTGATATAGGTAGTGTTACTGAGGTTGTTTAGATTATTTTCAAATATGAAATATCCCTATATTTGTTTTTGGCTTCAAAACATGTATATCTCTAATGAACATAAGTTAAAGCTGATTATTGAATCTTATTGATTTATTTTTTATTTTTTTTTTGAATTGGCAAATTGATCATACACTCTAAGTGGTAACTTAGTTATTGATTTAATTTATTTGTTTATATTAATTTAAATTTTCTCATTATCGTTTACTTCAAATATAAAATGAAAATTTACATTAAATGCAAATACTTGTGAAAGAGATTCACTTATATTTAACAATATTGATGATAAGAAAGATCCACTTACATTTGAGTCTAAATTATTTCTTTTTATAAAAAGATTAAATGTTTGCATTAATGAATAAATCCTAACTTCAGCTTAGAAGTATGATAATTGACATGTATATGCATTAAAAGAAAAAAAAATGAATAAGAATATATGGTTGGGAAGCATGAATGTGACATGCGCCTTAAACAACATTAATTAGTAGGAGCACCAAGGTGGTTGATACATACAATGATATTGTTTAGAAGCAGGGCAATTTCAAATATCCCATAACTTTTGTGGGACCCTTTTCATTTCATATGGTGCCCTTATTAATTGGCTATAGTAATGCAGGCAAAGATATATTTCAAAGAGATGAATGCAAAGCTAGCTAGCAATCAAGAGACATGGGTGGGTGGAAGCAATAAACAAGAGTTTTATGGGATTCATTAACAAGGTGAGAAGAGAGGCAGTTGAATTCTCTCTTTTTAACTCTCACATTTAAATGCACTATAATGGCACCCAAGCAAACATTCATTTCATGGGGGAGCCCAACTCTCCTTGGTCCCTTATTTTCTACAAAAATTTACACTGATTTCCACAACTTTGCCATCATACACTTCCATGGAATCTTTTGAACCCATAAAAAAACTAACAAATAATAGCAATTGGAAGTAAACATATCTTCGCTTTTTCTCCAGCCACTCATGGGGTGTTTCAGTGTTCTCCGGACACCCTGATTCCAAGGAAGTTTCCATGGCTTCTCTAAAGATCTTTCCTTTGAGAGCCCAAAATTTTTTTTTTTTATCCAGAGGTGACATTGGGACGACAAATACTATGCCAAAACCATCAAATATATATAGTATAGAGAGAGAGAGAGAGAGAGAGAGGGATTTTTTTTTATCCCTTTCTTCTGTAAAAATTTGGAACTTTCTCAAGGGCACGTTGATCAACAAGGAAATTGTGGCAGCTCACATGTCATTTCAAGACCATTCCATAAAACAAGATTTGGGAAGTGGCTTATGCCTGCCTGCATGCGTCCTGTTACTACACAGTGTTTAGCAGCATACACAAATGGCTACTGCTAAAATTTGTGACATTAAAAGTTTTTACAGTATAAAATCAGACAGATTCATATTATACAATCATACTTGTTAAATACTTGTTAATAAATTTTATTATTAACGGTAAATCCCATTATTAAACACGATCGACTAACAGCAGATTAAAAATATATGGTTAGCAATTATTATAATTACCATAATATAATACAAACATGGTTGGGTGTCCCAAGCCCCGAGAAAGCGTGTTAGCCCAGTGAGACAGGCATCCTCTTCGACAAAAACGGGCGGCATTTAAGTCAAAAACAGATGGGACTTCTACGAATAATCAATGACTAGAGTTACTTCACATAGTAAACACATGCCCTCCTCCCCTGGCGCGCTGCAGCCAATTATTGAAGCCAGTCATTTTTTGCACACACCCTCTCAGCAACATATATTCATGAGTCACCACCATAAACATCACCCATATATCGTCCCCGTGGCCTACTCATCCACCGTTCATCTCTTCCATGACATGAACAACCATGGCTTGGGATTCTTTTTGATAAAATGGTCAAGATGCTTAGGTTGCATATATTGTTAGGTTTTGCTGTATATAATTAGTCAATGAATATATATATATATATATATATATACATACACATGGTAAAAAAGGCGATGACTAACATGATAGCAATAATTTCGTTATAACATTACTTCAAATTGAGCACGAGACAATCTCTGCTTACAAGCCATTTACGAGTACATGGAAGCAAGAATTGATACCTAGTCATGATTATAAAAATAACTAAAGATGTTGATTATGATATAGTCACCCAATCTAACCCCTGGCAAAGCATGTTTGTACCCCAATATGTGATCAAAGTTAGCGCCCTTAAGTTAAATTTCCCTCTCCTGAGAAAACTTCAACTCATTAATTACATAAAACTAGCTAGAAGTATTATTAGCAATTTTGGACATGTAACACCTATGCAATTAACAAAAAAGTATTATCTTAACGTGTATATTTATAGTTGTTTGATACATATAATCACATCTAATAATAGGAAGTTAAGGATCATGAGTATGCAATTAACTCCTATTACAGTGTCATCTCATTTGTGTCGGTTTGGCATCAAGATAACTTGTGACTATGTGACAAAGCTCGAGCAATCATGCCTCACTTTCAACATATCCCACCTTTTGATTTGCCTTTTTTGGGGTACTAAAGTGGATTTAGAATGATCAAGAGTAAGCTTCACAAGCCGTGTGTTGTTTGTCTCTCTCTCTATATATATATATATATTTATTTTTATCTTTTCTTCTGAAGAAAGGGCATGTTAGGAAAAATGCATGTAGATTGTAGTAAACTATGATTGCTTGGAGCACAGTCTAATAGTAGAATAGTACCAGAAACAAACAGCACTAATAAGTTGCACTTTGAAAAAAAATTCTTCTAGTTGGAGGCCATGAAGGTTGGTTTTCTTAGAAAAAAAAAGTGCAACAAAAAAGCTTCATATACACGGTGCTTTTTCACTAGCTGGGATACATATGCGTCAAAATCTTGGAAAAGAATAATTAAAAAAAGAGAGGAACTATACTGTTCAAAAAGTGAGACTAAAAATATATTTGTTGCTAGCTAGGGAATTGTAAGAGCAATGGCCGCAAAGAAGATGGCTAGAGAGTAACTACACAAATTAAATTCAAACACATGAGTTTTAATTAGCAGAAGTGGTACAACAACATAAGTGAAAACACTGCAAACAAGAAACAAGAGCATTAACACTAGCCTGCTCTTGTAGGCCTTCCCTTTCTCTCCCATATTCTCAAAACAGCCATTGCTACATTTCCCCATGACCATTAACCAACAACCCCCCCCCTCCCGAATAAGCAGCACTGAAAAGGCTAAAGCCCATGCTCCTGGTCTTCTCTCTCTCTCTCTGATGCACTTCAATTTTCAAAAGGAAACAAAAGCAAAGAACAAAAGGCTTATAGCTACCAGAACACACGTTGGCAGCTTTTAATTAATCTCTGGTCTTGGATGACTTCTTCTAGCATAAAGACATTACAGAAGTAGCAGAAGAACAGAACCTACTGATTCCATTTTTCTCTAGCTAGTTGTGAAGAGGATTGGGACCTGTGTGAATTATTCTCTCATCATCTCCATATAACTTGTCCGGATCTCCTCCTTCACGAGCTTCAGCATCCACAGGCTGACTTTGGCTTCTTGGAGGTGCATGAAATTGAAACCACTGTTTGTCAAGGAACCTGGCTTTTCTTGGCACTGATGATTTTACAATCTCTCCAGTTTCTTGATGAAAAACAGCTAAGAAGAAACAAACTTGAGCAAGAATTAACAGAATCCACAAGAACACCATTGCAACCATTGCAGCTCTAGGCCCTGAATTTGACCTCTTCTTCCCTTTAGTTTCTACCCAACATTCTTTAACATGAACTGTCATTGTGCAGCAAGAAGCTAGCAGTAGCACCGCTTAGACTGCCCACCAGAAGACCAGAAAATGCAGTTAGTATATAAAGGGAAGTAGGGTTTGGATAATTCTTTAAATCTTTGTGGAATTTTCAAAGTTAAAGTTGGCTCTCTCTGTCTCTCCCTCTCTCTCATAACAGAATGGCTTGGCTAGAAAAGGATAAAAGGTTTTCAACTTTGGGCGATCCTCTTCTGATGGGTCTAGTCACATGATATTTGACCCTTGATTCGTGGAACCTTCTTATATTTTTCACTCTCACTCTCACTCTCACTGAAAATCCTTGGACTTTGCTCCTTTTACTAACTTTTCACAGTCTCTCACACGACAGCACACACACAATTCTTTGTTTTGGTTTTTGCTCCCCCACCCCCCTCCCCAACTCTCTCTTTTTTTTTTCTTTTTTCTTTTGGGGAATCTGTTTTTATGTTTTTGTTTTTACTGTTGCATATGTTTCCCTTTTTCCTTTCTTGTTTGCTTGGAGAGGTGTGTTGTGGGTCTGTCCAGTATTAATAGCTCTGTCTCCAGAACCACATTATTCGAATTTACTTGAATGAAAATTCATTATGGGAGAGAGAACAGTAGGGTTTCCCTTGATAAACACATTCCAAAAATGGTTGTACAAAATTTACTTTGCTTCTTGTCACAGCAAGTTGTGTATAGATGTCATTCTCTATATTCATGGGGTTCGGTTGCCTAATTATCCGTGCCTCGTTTAGAGGATTTACTTTTCTGATCTAATCTGTCTTTTTCAAGTTTTGTAAATTTAATGCATTTCTCATTATAAATTTAATTTACATCATTACAACTCTTAGAATAATTTTTTATAATTTTTGTTATTGATTAAAATTATACATCTAAAGATTAAAAATATATCATTAATGGTTAAAATTTGAACACTATCAGTCCAACCGTGTCTGGGTCTATGTAACATTTTCGTACCAACATAAATGCTTCTTCTATTTATGCTTCTCTCTGTCTCTCTGTCATCCACAACTAGAGTTCTTTGACTCCCTCATGTCAAGTTACTGCAGCCTGCAACTTCACATCTGTTACTATGAGTAACCCCACAAGCTAAAGGAAGCTCAACTGTAGCAAGCTAAGCAGGGAAACTGGTACTATTTATCTCACAACTAAGTATCTAAACTAAAATTGGTAAACATGCGACCCTTGCTTCCTATATATAGTTGTAAGTTTAACAGAGTACGCAAACAAAGCCACTGCAACTAGTACCAATTGGCATATGATCGAGTGATATTGAAATTCTTATTTTTAAATATGTAAAAAAAATAAATTCGATTTTCAGTGTCATAACTTTAAAATTTTTTTATAAAATAATAATAATAATAACTACACCCAATAAAATTCTTGTTATGTCTTCTCATTGCTGCAATGAGAAGTTACGGTCATGATTTGATCTGGACCATCTTCTAACTTAATTAATGCACCCAAGTTTGGATGATATGTGCTTGTCAAATAGTAATCATTCTTCAATTGATTGATTTACATTGGGCTGTGATATCCCTCAGAACGAAGGATTGCCATTTTTCCATATTTGGACAAAAGCTGGTTAGGTTCCATTATTTATAGGAACGTCAGGGAAGCTTGAATTTATTTAATTTTTTTTTATTATTTTATGTTATTTAGGAACAGTCTCCTATGCGCCACAAGTTCATGTACGATGGCTAATATATATATATATATATATATATATATATATATATATATATATATATATATATACACACTGCATGTCGCATGCACACAACTTTTGTATTTCCCAAGTATTTTGGCCAACAAAATTCTTATTTTTTCTCATCAGATTATACACATATTGGTCGATTATGTCTATTTAAGAATTTTATAAAAAAAAATCAATTAATTTGATTTACTACAATAACAATATGATGCTGTAAAAGGTCATTGTCCCTTCTTTTTTTTTTTTTACTGTTCTTTTTTTTTTTTTTAGCTGGGAGTGGAATAAATGAGTTGGAGATTGCATAAATGAGATAGTTTTCCTTTAGTCCTTTTCATTAATCCCCACGTACGAACTAGAAATAGGGTTTGATCCACGTATCTTATGACAATATCGCAAGAGTGTTAAACCATTTGATTTGCACGTGCGTCTTATTTGTCTTCGGCCTACCAATAAAGACATTGTTTGTTACGATGTCGTTTAAGCTTGGCCCTGGTGTTTTTGCTGCTCCGATAAAATTATTGCCAGTTTGGGCCTAATGGTTTCACTGACTATTACAATAACTTAGTTATGGATGGCATATACAAATTTAGTATATGAGCGAAAATAAAAACCTAAATTTTAGTATCATTTAATTAATTAATCTACATTTTTTTTAATTAGAGAGTAATATTATGTATTATTTTTTTTTTTTGTTTGATTTATCATGACTTTACACTGGTAAAATTATTTGACAAGATATTAAAAAAATTATTCACCTCAATAAAACAAGTATTTCATAATAAGTCAAAACGTTTTTGTAATATTTAGCATCATTCTTAATTACAACTCATTGAGTAAATGAGCTTTATTGAACCAAGTGTTCAAATTTATAATCAATTTGTTTTAAAATATTAATACTATTTATGAAAATTATGAAGATAATATCATTATACAAAGAATTTTAAAAAAAATAAATAAAAATATTTTAATAAAAATAAACCAACTTAAAATAGAAATATCTATTTTTAGGATATAGTTACCAATATATGAAATGTAATTTGAGAACAAGTATGTCAAGCTTGTTAAGAGTTATTATCAAGTTACCTACAAACCTTAACGAGTCGAACTCAAAGTTATTCATCTTAATTTATTTATCAAACGGGTCTTAAAATTAAGCTCGGTAATCTTTTGTTTAAGTACTAAAGAGATTAAACTTTTACAAAGTTAGTCATCAAAACTCTTATTAAAAGGATGTTTGTTTTAATTTTTGGGATTTTTTTTTGCTTTTCAATACATTAAAAGTAAGCATGATAGTGTTTGATAAATCTTTTGGGGTTGTAGTTTGCTAATAAATAGACTTAAAAGTAGCTGATAAAAAAAAAAAGAAAAAGAAAAAGTGACTCTGTTGCTCCCTTTTTCTATCAAATAACAGTTGATTGATAATATATAGTCCTAAATAATCTCAAAAATATTCATTTGCAAATCTTTATTTTACACCCCATATGCTTGGAGTTGACCAATGTTGATCTTCTTTTGTTCCTCGATGTACACTAGTGATTTTATAATAAAATTTTATTCTAATGATTAGTGAAATAATATTTTTTTATTAATAAGCCTTTTTTTTTTTTCAATTTACCTATTTATATTGGTTGTGAACGTTGTCTTTATTATTTTTTTATTCATTAATTTTTAAAATATTTTCTTTTTAATGTTATAATGGGTTCATATGGAAATTTCATGTATTAAAAATTAAAACTTCGATTATTATTGAGTACAGTTCCAAAAGTCTTTTCTTTTTATTTTATTTTTATGTACTACATAAAGGTTTAATTCCCATAACTTTCCGTCATCTTTTTGTTGGGCCGCCAAGTGCAAAGGGAAAATAATATAATTTAGCCAAAAATAGCATCTTTCAGTCAATAACCTATACCATAATTTTCCTTCTCAAAATAATAATAATAATAATAATAAACCATATCATAATTTACACCAAGATGAAAATATTCGTTAACCTCACTTAAAATTTTACTTTATTCGAGTATACTGAATTGTCTGGTTATTTTAGTTGACCTAAGAAATACAATATTGAATGAAAAATGGTAAAAATCTCAAATTTTCCTAATTGAAAAAATTAGCTAAACAGACACAAAATAAAAAAAAATAGAAATCTGGACCAAAAAAATTTAGAATGACTTGAATTAATTAATAATACTAGCTAGCAGGGGACTGTTTTGCATAACAATTTAAGAGCAAAATAACCTTACACGGTTGAATGCAAAGTCATTATAAAATATAAAAATAAAAATAAAAAAGTTTCATTACACAAACTCAAATTAATTTGATATGTTTCATGCATTAAAATGCCTATTAAATATATATTTATATTTTTATCATTAATGATAATTATATTTAAAATTTTTTAAAATATATATAACCATTAATTATTATAGTACAATACATAAATTGACCTCTAAAATATATTAAATTAATCATATTTATATAACTTTAGCTATGTAAAATGCAAACTTCCATAGAATATAATGTAATAATACTATAATTATGTATTTATAACTATTTAATACATAATCACAAAATTTCTACCTTTGACTTATATTAAGAAAACCAATTCACATGAAATAAAATTTTAAAAATAAAAGTAAGATGTAAACTTGAATAATGTATAAGGTAATAATATTATAATTATAAATTTATAATTATTTAATACATAATCACAAAATGTCTTACTTTTCACTTATAATTAAAAAAATTTATTTGCATGAAATTATTTTATTTTATTTTATTTTTTAAAAAGTAAATATAAAAAATATTGTATTAGCAGTGAAGTTAAAAGTCATTTTATTAAACTCTTTTATTTGAGTTTAGTTGTTTTGGGGGATTGTGGGTACAACTCATAGGTGGCAGGATTTGATTAGACAAGAGGGATATGCGGGCAGCGAAACAAAGAAGATTCCTAGAAGCAAATGGGCATCTCCCTCTCATATTCCTTTGTTCTTATGGTTTTAAAGTATCCGTTTTTCAGTTTCCCAGCTCAGAAAAAACGGAAAAAAAAAAAAAAAAGGCTTCTTACATACATTACCTTAAACCCAGCTCCTTCTTCCTCGGCCTCACACCCAATTTCCTCATTTCTTAATTTCTGGTACAATCTCTTCTCTTCCCTTGTACATAAATTTATGTCTTAAAATTTATGCGTGTTTATTTTGTGTGTGTGCGTGTGTTTTTGTGATTCTTGCTTGTGGATTGGTTTTGTTTGTGCCTTTTTAGCTTCATGGGATGGTGTTTTGAGGAAGTTATTTGTGTTTCTTGTGAGAATTGATAGGAAAGTCAAGTTTTTGAGCGAAACCCAATTTTAGAAAGTGTTTTTTATTATTATTATTATTGCTTTTTAGGCTTATTTTTGGGGTTTCTAAGTTGTACCTGGGATTTCATAATGCTTTCAAGTTCTTTATTGATGAATGATGATTAATGAGAGGGGCCCTGATGGGAAAAAAACCCGGAGGGGGGGGGGGTTGGAAGTAGTCCTATGGGGATGTGTTGTTAATCAGCCGCTACTCTAATTGTATCATTTTTATTTTTCATTTTCTCCAGTGTCGATCAAATTCTGAGAACTGAAAATTGAAAATACTTTATGTGGGATTTGTTTGATACCTAATATACTTTGTTCATTGAATGCCTGGTTATCATCTTGCTAATTGGCCCTGTAAGCTTCTTGCTGATTTTCTCGTCTATAGCAAAGATTTAGACCGTTAGATTGAGGGAATTCCAGATTTGTTAATTAAAGGGTATTCAAATTGATTAAAATCTTGCTGGAAGAGAACCCCCGCCCCCACGGCCACTGCCCAGTGGGGGTGTGGAGGTCATGTTACATATCCAAATGAGTAGCCTAAATTGCACGAGAACTATCACTTTCATGTTACATATTCAAATGAGTAGCCTAAATTGCACGAGAACTATCACTTTAATGTTACATATTCAAATGAGTAGCCTAAATTGCACGAGAACTATCACTTATGAAGTTGTTACCCATGATGAGGGCATAAAAGCTAAAGAGTCCAACAACAAGCTACTTGCAATTGTTTCATCTTAGCTGCAATTCACATTTACAAGCTGTCTTTCTCTGTATGCACATTACAATATCAATCACAAGCTCTCTGATATGAAGCTGTGTGCTCTAGTTTAAAATTAGGACTCAATTAATGTCTGTATATGATGAGGACAATCTTCTTTCTCCTCTGAAAATTATTCCATCTTTGCATAATTGCGTTGCAGGGAATTTTTATGCAAATGGAAATGTGTTTTGTCTCCTTTAGAACATAGGTAGTAGTACACATTATGTATACTAATTGAGGTGCTGTTTTGTGTTATTTTAGAGAGTGAGCAGAATACTACCTTTTGCATTTGTTGCCAGCAATATTGCTGGCAACAATATTTTTCTATATGATGAGCCTCCAGAGTACATTGAATACCAGTAAAGCCCTAGAAAGTGTGCATGGGATACATGTTGTGCCTTATTCTTCATTTGGTTTAGAAGAGATTACTGAACCAAGGGGATTGACTCAATCAACCTGCGAAAGTTCAATCACTCAAGCAAATCAATGGCTAGCTGTGCAGTAAGTTTTCTCCCTATCAGTTAATGTATTCTTAGAAAATTAATCCCTGTGAGATTATCAAGTGCAAATGTAAAATTTGCTCCTTACTTCACAGCTTGAGCTCTCCATCTATTTTAGTCCATGTACCCTTAAAAAATCGAATTGATGATATTACAGCAATATAACTGTCATTTTTTTTTAACCCTTATCAGAAGAGCATGGCAGCAACGACCGGAATGCTTGAGGCCCATCCGGGGTTGTATTAATTGTATGTTGAAGAGGCTCAAGTTTTTTTTTTTTTTCATAAATGCTCTTCTATGCACTTTTAATAAGTCATACACTTGTACTTTCACTAGGTGATCAGACTGTAGCAGAAAGAGTTGCCAATGTCCTTACCTCTCTTCCTTTTATTGCGCTGGGAATCCAGGCTCCAAGGTTGATTTGTTTAACTTTTTGGTTTGCTACTGATACACAATAGCACTTTTTGCCTAAGATATACATGTCTAATTATTTGCTGTGCATCATGCAGGAAGAACCTAAACACTACGTTGTATGCCAACTCATTAATTGGAGTTGGAGTTGCCTCAAGCTTGTACCATGCATCACAAGGAAAGGTGAAAAAGTATTTGAGGTGGTTTGACTACACATCGATAGCCACAGCAACAGTAGTAAGTCATTTCCAAGTGACTTTAGAATATGATTTGATCTTATGTTTTTTTGTGTTATTCATATATTCGACTCTTTCTTTGCAAACAAATAACTAAAACCACCTCTGTAAATGATAGTTGAGGCTTTTCAGTTTCTTAGTAGCAAAACATAACTGAAGAGCCTTTCTGCAGTGTTTGTCAAGGGCTCTGAGAAGTGAAAACCCAAAGTTGCTGATGGCAGCATCTGCAGTTTTACTGCCCATCCAGCCTCTGATGGTATCAGCCGTTCACACAGGGATGATGGAGGTGATTACCTTGTCTTTGTCTCTCACCTATTGAGTTAAACTGGATTCACTTTGCTTTCCTTTTCTTTTTTCTGTTATAAATCAATTGTTTTCCACCAGAACTTTACAGCCTGGAGAGAACATTCAGGAGGGTTCCATTGTTGATCTTGTCAGTATTGAAATGTCTGTGTACTTGGGATGAATGGCATCTCTCTTCCCACTTTTTGTTTTGCTATGAGCAATTAGAGCATGATGTTTCCGTACCCAATGTGGTCTATCTACTCAATATTGACGAAACATAAATTAATCCGGGCTAAGCATTTACTTTATTAAAATTATTGTTGTTCAATTCAAATTCAATACTAATTTTTTAATGCTTGGCTATTTTGTAGATCAATGAACACGAGTTTCTTTTTTTGGCTGTTATCTAAATTTGACTTTGATTGTATGTTCCAGATGGCATTCGCAAAAAGAGCTTTAAAAGATCCGGAGCTGAGAATGGCACATAATGTCCATAAGATGTCATCATTGCTGGGAGGGGTTCTCTTCATTGCAGATGATATGTTCCCCGGTACCCCTTTCCTTCATGCTGGTTGGCATCTTGCCGCAGCTGTTGGTGTTGGCACCTGTAACAAGCTTCTGTAGTAGTGTGTATATTTTAGATCAATTTATAATGATCTGCATTTCTGGAGATCTGCAACTTCTGCATGAGCACCACCATATAGTCCATTTTCATAGCTCGACTCCCTGCAATCAGGTGCCGAAGAGAGCATTTTCCTGCAAGGATTAGACTGTTGCAGTCCAATAATCCAACTTTCCGTTGGACTTCTGAAGGTTTTATTGTGTACAATTTTCCATTATCTGTAATTCTTGGCAACCCAAAAGCAAAAGAAATGTAGTCAATTGTCTTCAACAGCATAGCTATTGAACTTGTATGCTTGCAGTATTTTCTGTGGAACAGCTCCTATGTTGAAATCAGTATATGTATAAATCAAAGAGAACCTTTGCTTCATCTACCATTTAAATTGCTTCTGGTTATATAACCATTAGTTCCTTGCAACTGAATGCAACAATTTTTCTTATTTCTTTTTGATCATGGCGACTAATATCTAAAATTAAGAATTTAGATAATATTCATTGACCTTGTACTTATGTAACTAATTCTGAGTGTTATTTTCCATAAAATAATAATTTATGTTAGCAAAGGTGACCATATTGTTAATATTGGTCATTTTCCCAAGAAGCCTGACATTTTAGTTCTTATTTTCCTGCATGATGGCATGCCTTATTCAACAAGGTTAGAGAGTCACTTCTTGGCCGGCTATCATGATCATTTTCGATTTATCATTGCACCAGCAAAAATGTGAAAATGACTTTTCAAAGATTAAAATGCGGAATCTATCACTCTTCATATCATACTTTTAAAATCAAAATGAAACTGATAGTCAGATTAGAGAATCAATGACCTATAACTAAGATTAATCTCTAATTTTCATATCTAATCGAGAATCAAACTAAGAAAACTCAGCTTGAACTATAGTGAATTGGACTAACGCTGAAACATATTCTAAAATAAATAAATGTAGAGTATATACTAAAAAAATGTAAAACTGAACAGAATTATGTGCACATTTTACTTCCAGCCTTATGTAAAGGAGATTGACTAGATTGAAATATCTGTTTTTTATGCCCCTCAATTTTATGAGGTCTCAAAAATCATGCACTCCCCATCTCCCCCCCCCCAAACCCCAGAATCCCATTCTTCTTAAAGGGTTTTGTAAACCATACAAATACAAACAAAGCAAGTAGCAAAATCCAGGGGAGAACCCAACACTTGAAAAACAACTAAAACTAAGTTTTAGGCTGTTAACTCACAAAGATTCATTTCTCTGTCATACCAACTTTTGATAACTACTTCAATATCACATCACTTGGCAGTCAGCAACAGCATAGAGCTTCAAAGAAGTCAAAATGCTATTTGGATAAGTCACACTCTACATTGGCTTTCACATCCATTAGCAACAATAGTGCCTCAAAACAAAACTCAGCAGCCAGTAAGCCTCCCCATCACCAATTAAGCCAACAAGAAGACTCAATCCCAAATTTGGCCAGTTGGGCCGACTAGCAAAATATAATGTCTCAATTAACCTTAAATCATGATTCAGTTGAGAAACATTTGAAGCATGTTATGAAACCTCATGTCCAACCTAAAAACCTTCTTTAACTTTTGATTAGCTTACTTTGTTTATTACTGTCTTCAATCATCACATTTTTCAAATGTTAATTTCCGATTCCAATCCTACTCTTTTGGTAAAGCTATTGAGAACCAGAGGTGACAAATATTTATGTCATGATAAGTGCAAAAATAAGAAAATAGAACAAATGGATTAAGTTCTCATTCTCATTTTCGAGAGTGAACTAACTCGTCCAGTTATAAATCCTTAGCAACAATCAGTTTACATTGTTGCAAGCCAACAACCTCAAAATCCAAAAACATCATTGTCTAAAACCAGAACCAACTT
This sequence comes from Kandelia obovata, assembly GCA_021464305.1. Lineage (NCBI taxonomy): Eukaryota > Viridiplantae > Streptophyta > Magnoliopsida > Malpighiales > Rhizophoraceae > Kandelia > Kandelia obovata. The sequence continues at coordinate 5,918,531 of CM038488.1, forward strand.
GAACAATCAACAACCAATTACTCGTGTAGGGTGCCGAGAATGTCCTCATCCCTATACAAGAAATACCTGCACAAAACCAAACGACGCACCAAAACAAAGTGAAAATAATAATAATAAATAAACCCCAAAAAGAAAAAAAATCAACAAGCAAACACAATTTTATTTTTTGTTAATTGATTGGACTGACACTCGAATGCAAGACTTTCAGCCTTGAAAACGAATTCAGTACTATTAAACTATAGCTCATTGGTCAAACAAACACAATTTACAAGTACAATAAAAGCACAGAAACATCACATACTCTGTGTCATGAAGCTTGACTTGAGTACCACCATAGTCAGGCAAGAGAACTGTGTCACCTTCCTTAAAAGATGTCGGAATAGTCTTCCCTTCATTGGTCTTCAACCCGGGACCCACGGAAACGACTTTACCAGAGTTCAGCTGGGTTCAAAACAGAAGAATCAGAGAAAACCTCGTACACAATCCAGAAACACAAACACACGCAGAACGGGAAAACTACTACAACAAAAGGGATCAAAAGTGAAAGCTTAACAACCTTGGTGGATGTCTCGGGGAGGAGAATACCGGCGGTGGTCTTGGCCGGAGGAACAATCTTCTCCACCAAGACACGGTTGAGAGACGGAAGCAGGCGCTTTGCCATTTCCTTTTCTTTTTTTTCACTTAGAAATTGCTTTTACGTCACTCGAATTATGTGGGGAACTTTTGTGGAATCAGTAGGCTTTTAAAACCAGAGGCTTCGAGTGGGCAGCTAGATGCAGAAATGGCTGTTATTGGGAGATGCTCTAGAGTGGTACAGAAGGTTCTAGGTTCTAGGGTTTTAGTAAAAGGGTTTAAGGTTGTTGGAAAATATCGTGGGAGTTGTAAGAACGACATTGGGCCTCTATGAGCCTGACCCAAAATGAATGTTAGCTGTTTAAAAATATTTTTTTTTTAATAAATAAAGTTTTAATTTTAATTTCTTTTTATTTGATGTCTTCTTTGTCATTTTATATATTTAATTTTTATATAAAATTTCAATTTTTTTTAATATTTAACATACCAGAAAAACTCATTGAACTTAATAATTTTGATATAAGTCAAAAATTTTATTAATAAAATTATATTAAAAGAAATATAAAAATATAAAAATTAAAAACTAAATATAAAATAAAATATTTAAGACCTAAATATAATCTAAAATAAATTGCAAAATATATAAATTATTTTTTTGAGCTTATAAACATAATATCTATTGTAATTAGCATCTATATTTAGAGGGATTTTATAGTATATGTATGTTAACTCATACTTAACAAAATAATTGAACTAAATGTCATTAATTTTAAAATGTTTGTAGTTTAAATTTTATTTTTTATCAATAAAAAATAATAAGATTAAAAATATAGTAAATATTTTTTAAAAATTATGTAGAACTAATACTGATGGATCATATTTATTGCATAAAGGTTTTGTTAATAAGAGTATTTTTTTTAAGAGATAATTCAATAATGCTTGACTAGTATTTAAGAGAAAAAAGATAAAAGATAAAAGATTCGTAAAAACGTGAGCGGCAGGATTCGAACCTGCGCGGGCAGAGCCCACATGATTTCTAGTCATGCCCGATAACCACTCCGGCACGCCCACACACATGTTGGCTTTTCGAAATTTACTTTTGTAAACATTAAATTAAAATAACATTTAAATTTTCCTCGCGTATCCTGCCACGTGTCTAATTCAGTGGACAAAACTAATAAATAAAAAAGAATATAGATAATAAGATAAATGCATAAATGAATACTTAGGGAAATGAACATTAGATCCTTTGTCTATCATTGGCATGCATTTTGAGATTTTTACCTTCTTGTTCCAACTTTCCTCCTTCTTTTAACTATAATAATGACCCCAAATATAAATTAATTTTTTCTTCTCATACATGTCATGTTAGATATAACTTCAAAGTTAGCGAAAAAATTAAAAAAAAGTACAAATTATATTTTCTTAAAATTAATAATATTATAAATTTTTTTTATTAGAAAGAATTTATAGTTTTAGATCATAAATTGTGATTAATAAACTCATATTTATAAACTTCTTAGTAATTAACACGTGTTATATTACAATTAAGTTAATTTAACTTTTTGTATATATAAATTTACGTTAAATTATATTTTTTTTTAGGTATAAATTTATGATTTTATTATTAATTAATTATTATTATATATTAAAATATTAAATTTATTTCACTAACAATTATATATATATATATATTGTTAAAATAAAAAAAAATTTTAATTGTTCTTCTTCTTTTATTTCATTGTTTTTACTTACCTAATGGCTTAATCAAATTTATTACTCAAATTTTATTTTATTTAATTCTCATATATATATATATATATATATATATATATATATATATATTAAAGCATAATTAAGTAGAATGATATCTAATTAATTAATTTTAATGTATATATATAAAATATTATATATAGTCAATTAATTATTATTAAAAATTAATATTATATATATATATTAATTTAATTAATTATTATGAGATATATATCTTGAATTTTGTTATCTTTTGGTTTATTTTTTATTTTTTCAGTCCATTCAAATATTGATATCTTAATTATTTTTATTAAATATTTAGACTTCACAGCAGGTGCTTATATAATCAAATTTAGAGGCTTGCGCATGAGATTTATCTAATTTATCACATTTATGCAATTTTTTTCTTTAATTATTAATAATCACTAATTTTCCTTGAAAAAAAACCCGAAAAAAAGAAAGGAGACATAAAATAAAAGCGTTTATTCAACCGATCAGGCATGAGCTTGGAGTAGCCACCACCATTGACCACCGTCAATCGTCTGAAACACCACCACCAGCAACCACCGTGAGATGGCGAGAGGCAGGAAACCGGATCCTCCGAGCTTGCAAAAATACGGCGTACCTTTTTACGCCGCCGCATGGGCTCCTTACGAGGATATTAGATCCAAGCTCCACCACTCCCATGAACATCAACAACAACAACAAGGTCGAACCTCTAAGGACGAATCATCTCCTTCGCCTGCTGAGGAAGATATATCTTCTGCCGCCTCCGCCTGTCACGAACACTACGTCGTCTTGGCCGGCGGCGGGGGAGAAGGCCGCAGCGGCATTCCTAACGCTGTCGTTCTCGCTCGTTTCAACTTCGCCTCCAGCTCTCTCTCTCCTCAGCCTGTACGTTAACCAAACAAAGAAAAATTGTTCTTAATTATTTTATTATTTCGATGATTTTTTTTCTTGTTTGTCTCTATGAAACCCGATCTCGACGTTTTCGAAGCAATTTCTTCTCTCTCTCTCTCTCTCTCTCTCTCTCTCTCGTGTTTTGAATGTTGGAGGATTCAAATTTGTGTATTTTTTACTAATTTTTTTTAATCGTTATTCCTCTGTTTTCAGGTAGCTAAGCTTGTAATTGGCTCTGATTTGCCATACAGAATGGTTGTTCATCCAGGCGGCGATGGCCTGATTTGTGCATTGCCAAAAAGTTGCAGGTGGTTATCTAATTGAGATAAGTAAAAAAAAAAATCTGTTATAAACCTGTCCTATTATTTTTTTTAGCAAGTTCTCTTTCAGATCAATTAGTTTAATTTGAAGGTTGCAACGATCCAGCGGTGGAGGAGTAGATACGAAAGCTGCATTTCGAAGGGTTTATTTGTTTAGTTCATTATTCTTAATATCTGATCAAGAACTAGGATATTGTTTTTGGAACGTGCATCTCAGTGTTATAAGCCAAGAATTTCAATGTGGATATTTTTGACTGATAATCAGTGCTAAATCTTTCTCTGGCTCATTCTTTTTGGCAGTCCGCTTTTCCTTGCAATCGCCATCTGTTTGCAGTTGATTATGGGAAGGGCTATTAGTTAACTATCTTGCTTTTGCCTTGTAGGCTTTTTGAGTGGGATGAAGTGGAGGATAATGAAGACAAGAAACTGGGTATAAAATTATCCGAAAAAGCACTCACCCAATTAGAAAACATTGGCCAGCAACTAGCTTTGGCTTTTAACACTGAAGGTTCTGTTCTTGCTGTTGGTGGCGAGGTAGAGATATTCTTCACATGCATTTTATTACTTTTGAATGGAATTGCTACATCAAATTATGGTAAATGTGTTTGAAACACAGGGCTGGCTTACTAAAAAATGATTTTCCTCATGTTTGAATCTTGTGTGAATCAAATGGTTGTGGTCACTTGTTTAAAGGCTCAAAATCATGACGCTTGTCAAGTATGAAATACAGAGTCTGCTAAAAATAAGGAACATCTAAGTTGAAATGTTGACTGATGGTGACTTTAAAGAGGAAATTGTAGAACATGAGGTCCTGATTTTTCTCTTAGTACAAGGTAAATAACAAAGGATGCATGATTTTTGTTGCAGTACAGGATGGCAGTATAAGGGTTTTCAAGTGGCCTAGCATGGAAATTATGCTCAGTGAAGCTCAAGCTCATAAGTCTGTGAGGGACTTATGCTTCAGGTTTTACAATAATAGTGAGAAAGTTGGATCTTTTATTCTAGAAGATGCAACCATTTGCATGTCTTATTATTGATGGTATGGCTTAATTGTGATGCAGCCCTGATGGAAAATTTCTTGTCTCTTTGGGAGATCGTGGGCCTGGCAGGGTTTGGGATGTGACTTCATCAACGGCTGTAACTTCTTTATCTATTGAAAACGTAAGCAATTAAACATACCAATTCCTTGAGTGAAAAGTTTAATGCATACTCTCAAGTGAACTGGTTTGGTTGTTGTCTCTCTCCTGGAAAAGCTATTTTTAACTTGTTAATGGAGGACAGCCACGATGATGCTCTGTGTTTTTTGAATTTCTCCAGGATTATAGTAGATTTGATTTCCAATAAATTAATTGTAACTGTTTCTGTGATTTGAATATAGATTATCCGTATGCAATCAGAACCCTCATGTTAGTATGTTCAAAATTTCACATTTTCAGAAGATAGTTGTGCTTTTTCGTCTAATTTAGTTCATCCTCTTTTCTATCTATTCAATTTGTTTGCGTTGATTAAATCGCTATGTGACCTGCAGGATGAGATTTTTGCTTCCTGTAGATTCCGTCAAACTAATGATAAGACTCAGGTTCTGTACATTGCTGCAATAACAGGTGAATTTGTCTTTTTCAAGTGGAATAAGAGGTCCTCCGTACCCTTCCCCATTCATATGAATGAACGTCAATAACTCTGTTTTGAATAGGCAAAGGTGGAAGTATTGTGACATGGAAGACAAGCCCATGGGGTAGGATTAGGTCAAAACATATTGTCAAAGAACCAGTTTCTTCCCTGAATGTCTCACCAGATGGAAAGCATCTTGCAGTGTAAAGCATCTACAATTTTTTCCATTCTGGTGATTAAGTTTGTTTACAGAGTACCTTCATGATTGAAATTATTGTTTACTGTAAATTGATTGACATATAGTGGCACAGCCCAAGGTGATGTGCTGCTTTTGGATGCGACCAATATGCAGATTCAAATGATGATCAGGCAAGCACACCTTGGCATAGTAACAGCCTTGGGATTCTCCCATGATTCAAGGTTGAATTTCTAATATTGTCTCCCATTATTGTACTATTATCAGTTGTTCAGGTTAATTGCCATCCTTGTTGAGTAGTAACTTGCACTGAAATATGGCACTTGAATATAGGGCTCTGGTCTCTGCATCTATGGACTCAAGTGCTAGAGTGACACTAGTTGAGGACAAGAAAAGTGGTATGTGCATCAAGATTGAGAACTCATCTGTGTGTTAGGAGCTCATAAACCGAGTTTATATGCAGAGACAATTCAGGAAAATGGGAGTCATGCAGTTCCCCTTTTTATGCCTTGTCAATCTGCATTTCATGATTTTTAGGAATCTTTCATTTTTCTTTTCCATTTCTTTTCAGGAGGACAGAGCATCTGGATTATTATATTTGTTGTCTTGCTTGCAATTGCTGCATATCTCGTGAAGAACAAAGGAGTTTTCTTCCTTGGCTAAGAATCATTTGCAACACCCCATGAAGCTTTTTTGTCATGTCTTTATGATGACAACCCTGGCCTTCTCGGCTCCAACCAAGACGTTCTCTCTTCCAATGTACTTCATGTTTTGTCTTACTTTTGATGTAAGGTTGCAGGTTCAGCTTCAGGCTGGGGTCCAAGGTATGAAAGCCAAAACCTATTTATAATCAAAGGATAAGTTGCGTTTTGGATGTGGATCGATAGGAGCCATGTACATAATAAGGTGTGATCGGTGGTTGCCGACCTTTTTGTATTAAGAAAAATGTTGTTTAGCGACTTTGGTACTTTATGGTTACCATTAATTAGGACATTCGAGAGTTAAGGCGCACTCATAATTATTTATGCTTGGAATTTCAATCTTCGGTAATAATGAAATATTAGTTTACGGTTTTGCATTTAAATCAAATTGTTGATTCTCTTTTAACGTCATTGACCACCAAGGCTTCAATGAGAAGGGGGCATAGCAAGCAGGTCATATAGAGAGATCCTTTTTTTATTTTTATCTTTTATCTTTTTATTATTTGAGACTATTACACTAGGAAATTGAATTCATTCTCACACGTCCCAACAGGCCTTTTAATTCCACTTAAACCAAAAAGGCTGAGCGGTTTAAGTAGAAAACCGTGGTAAAGCTGACCCTTTTTACTTGATTATTGACGTTAACATATTTTCCAATATATATATATATATATATATATTAAATAAACATATTATGTGATGAATGTAGTTGAATATATGTTACAGAAATAACATTTATATCACACAGTGAAATTATATAAGAGTTGAATAAAGATAAATAAAATGAGCAAGCACGAATTCGCAGGGATAAAAGGCTGAAGTAAACCTTTAACATTTCTAGGACTTCATTGAAAGGAATAAGAGATTTAACACTAGATTAGAAAAATGTAGAGAGTTTTGAATGACCATTCGCTGCACTTTAGTTCAATTGAGTCAATAAAAAGGACCAATAAAGCCGGTGGCTCATTGCAGCGAGTAATTCAAATATCGGATGTTAATTGGCCTATTATCATTTTCTTCAAGTCACTAATTACAAAATAAAAAAATTCCATTTTTATCACAAAATATTATTCTTGTTAACATCAATATTTTTTTTTTATCTTGTCAGATAATTTTATTAACAAAAATAAATGAATTATTCAACTCAATAAAAATAATATTTTATTAAAAGTCAAGAATATTTTTTTTTATAATATTTAACATTATTCATTAAAAAAAAAGAGAGTGAAATGAAAAATTAGCCCTCCAATCTATAATTGCAAAAAAAAAAAAAGAAAAAGGCATTTGGGGTAAGAATATTTTGACTCGATGTCAAATTTAATGCCAGGAAGCAGGCACTGTGGTTAGAAGTTTCTGTCAGATCCACCATTGCCAAACTGAATTCAAAGAGACTTTCGAGGCAGTTTAAGAACTCCTTTCAGACGACGCATTTGATCCTTTTATAGTTCTTTTGTTGAAAAACCTCATATGGAGATCCAGTAAGGGTCATTGGCGTTTCCTTTGGTAAAGGGAATAGCCAACAAGTGCAGACATAAAGAAAGTCCATAGCACCTGCCAGAGTGAGTAACGCATGAAATGCTAATTATGATTATGTTCCATTAAGTGAAACGAAATAAATCAAATCCATCCAGTCCGATAATAAGTTCATTGTTTCCATGCATTCGGATTTGACCAAATACCCCCATTCATTTTGTTTCTAGGAAAGTGATTTCAAGCAGGTAACTTAAACTTCACACAAAATTGCAGGCTCAAATCAAATCCAAGTTAATTGACCTAACAAGGTTAATAGGGAGTGCAAGTACCGTATTGATGGTATGCCATCTTTCCAGCTTCCTGATCCTAGACTGCATATCTTCTAGCATGCCTTCTATGGGAACAGCCTCCCTAGTTGGCGAGGACTCTGAAGCCGAGCTGCTGCCCTGTCAGTTTGGTTATGATATTAGTCCTCCACAAATTTTTGAGATAAATCACAGGATAACATCAAAAATTTTCACGTCTCTCTGAGTTCAATAGTCTCATATAATAAGCATCAGGACCCAAAATACCATTATTGGGAAACTCTTCTGTTCCACAACGTTGGCATGATGATCGTGTGGGATCTCTCCTGGCTATTGGATTATCAGGACAATTATAATTGTTTATCATGGGAGCTAGTATTTTTCATCTCAAGTTATCACCAACTAGCAGATTTAATCTCCAATGCTTGAGTTAAAATATGATAGAGACTATGTAAACATGCAAGCACCACTTTTCTATTTGAAATCCATGACAAAAACCTGACAAAATCTGTTCTAATGATCAAACAGGAAATGGAGAGACAAAGTTATGCATGGCTTTTGACAATATTTTAACCACACCAATATGCTAAAACCAGAAGCATTATTGAAGACTATAGCACCACATGAATGTGGAATAAGATCTCATCACTTCTTGTGGAGTCCATTTGCTAAGTTGGAACACTTCCATCTAAAACTAGCATGCTACCTGCTATAAGATATGTATCCAGGCCAGCTTTTGATAGTATACCTGAGACTGAATGAATTCAACAAGTTCTTGCAACCTTGCAGCTTGCCGTGAGTGAATCCCGTTGAAACTTCTCTCCATTGCTGGTAACCTTTCCAAAACAATTTGCAAGTAACTCTGGAAACACGTGAAACGGCCCAGTCAAGGAAATGGAAGATGTGCCAAACAATGATAAATAGCAAATTTAAGTCTTGAACAAAACCTTAGTTGTGTATGAACTGTCAAGTTTAAGTGTTGAACCAGCAGCTGCCACAGCCTCTTTATCAACCCCTTTGATCTGAAGGTAAGGACTAAGTGCATCTTGAAGATGATCAACCTCAATCAGTATCTAGAAATCAGAAAATTTCCAAAAGCAATTTAGAATATCACACCTATAGCTTTGCTTATGAATAATTAATCAAATAGCAAGTAAAAGTACAAGAAACAGACCTAAAATATTGACATATACTTAAAAATTTATATTAAGAAAAGAAGAGTGTGCAACCAAAAAGAAAATAAAAAGAGGTTCAATTAGTGAGATAGCAACATCAAATGCAATAAATCCGTTCATAATGGAAGGGAATTATGAATCTCACTAATAGCTACTCTTTACAACCGAACCACACAAATGCAGGTCAGAAAATTCACAATAATCATAAAAAATTAAGCCTACAAGCACACAACTGCTAAAGATGGCCATGTAAACTGCATTTACAGTGCATATGGCTTGAAAAAATTAACAATGGCTAATATCTACAGAGAATATCAGCTCAGCATTAGGTAAGAGGTTAACAAATCTTGGTGTGTTTAAATATCAACAAGAAAGGTCTGAAATTTTTCTAGAATTGTGATTGCATGAAGAAAAGGATTGGCAACAAAGTCAAAGTAAACATAATTTCAACTTCATTCTCACAGAATCACAAAGAAACTTTTTAATGATAAAAGTACACTCATTAATCTAGGAAATAATATGAAAACCGGCGAAAATAATGTAACACAATACCACCTTTCCGTCTTGATATATAAATGCAGATGCTTCAATATATGCTACAGCTTGATACCTGTCATCAAAAAATAATAAACCAGAACACTTACTTTAATGACCTAAATATATGATTTATAACACCCCTCCCCCAAACCAAAAAAGTATGGAGAGAAAAGCGGTATCTTCTTGGATGCTACCATATATTGACATCGACCTGGACACGCAGTGTTGACATAGTCTGAGGGTTTTATGCATGTCAATTCCCCACTCGAAAGAAATAGGACATCATAGGCTGTGTATTCACTCCATTACAATACTTTTGACTAATCCCTTACCTGAAATTTTACATATTCTCCTTCGAATAAATAGATTGTGAAATAATTAGGACATGCTCATTATCTTAATGCAATTGTTCACAGTATTATGGCAAGCCATAAATGGCATCCCTTGATGTTGAAGGTAGTGTAATTCCAAAGGTGACAGATTTCCCATCATTTCTTCATATGGAAATGTAGCTAAGCTTATTATTACAGGAAAGGTGCACATGTTTTTCTATGGATAGGGGAGACACATTAGATGTAATATCAGATATCTCCCTTTGTCTTGAATGCCAAATGCATGGCTAGACACACATAAATACTCGCATTTATTACATGAAAGCATCAACAAAAATAATGCTAATACATAGATGGCAGTTATCATCTCAATAACTAAGTAAAATGAAACCAAATTTAGATTAAGAATCAGATCTTACTCTATACGTGTGGCTTACCCAAGGTTAAGAAGGCCAGCAACTGTAGTAATGCTAATATCAAAATCCACTTTAGGTTGAATGATGAAATTCCCTTCTCTAATAGGCTAAGACATGATGAACCCAGAAATAGACGTCAGTCACTACAGTTACTAACTAACCAATAATTATCTTACACAAACTGCAAGACAGAACTCACAAACCTCCCGTATCAGCAGTGCAAATCTACCCTCGCATATTCTTACACGGATGCAGTCACTGTCTGCCAAATGCCCATTAGCAGGAATTCCTCGGAGCCTTAAATAGATATCAATAAAATTTTGAACGGAACTGCAGAACTTTGCAGGATCTAGTATTTTCAGAATATCTTGATAAGCCACCTGATTAATTGCACAGCGAAACCATGTCAGGTGCAGAAGTCCATACAGTGTTCTAGGGCAGAAGCATTAGAGTAGACTTACTTGCTTGTTGCTCTTCAAAACAAACAATGAACTCTCAGGGGAAAGCACAGGGTCAAAGTCATTTCGAATTTTGAGCTGCATAGCAATAACAATGGAACACCAAACTTAACTGTGGAACCCCAAAATCAATTACAGAAATTCAGAGGAAAAAAAACTATCAACATGGTCACTGAAGAAGCATTGAAACAACACAACATGAAGCCGGCCTTACAACACAGAAATGAAAAATATATCCACATGACAACATCATAAAATCAGGGCAACCATTGGAAAAAGAATAAAAGGATGAGATCTTATGAAGTCCACTAACATGTGCATGAACAAGATGTGGTTCAATATACTGCTGGAACATAGGAAAAACAGTCATCATGATCTCATTTTGGGACATAAAACACCCAACTCTGCTTTTGTCCCTTTGAACCCGAGATATTAAATGTGAGTGAACACCACCAACCTGGATTTTCCAAAAAAAAAAAAAAAAAACAGTTAGTTTATAGCTACCTGTGTCATCAGAAGCTAATTAGCATACAGAGACAAGCCAAAAATTAAAAAAGCCCTCAATAGGACTGCAAAGTTATCTTACAACTGCAATCCACAAATCAAGTGATTTACGAATCTCTGGATGAAGAGCATAAACCCCTTCCAATACAATCTGGTCATTGAAAAACTAGGGAATTAACTGGAGTTAATCAAAACAGATCACCATGAATCACAAAATCAACATTTTTAACTAAGGATTCACTAATGATGGTATCAGATCTTAGGATCACAAAACATGAAGATCGTGCATAAGTCTTTATCCTCCAAATAGCCTAATTGAACCCAAATAAAACCTGCAGCCAGCGTGGTTTCAGTATAAATGTACACTGCAAAACAATCAACTTATGCATGAAACCAAAAGGACAAGGAAAGATGCAAACTCTGTCTTCACTATCATCCACGAGGTTGCTTTTCTACAATGAGGTCATTCCAATATAAATTTACCCATGCTATGGAAAAAGTGAGAGGGAGGTGGAGAAAAAAGAAAGAAAAATGCAGTGCAAATGATAATGGTAAACAGATAACACAGGATTATGATATCATCAATAAAGGATAACCAACAACAGGATGAAGCAGCAGTTGGAGTAAATAGGTAGTCACCAAAACTAATGATTTCACACAGGTGAAATGATTGTTACTTGCTCCAAAGAAAATAGTTTCATCTTAGAGTTTTGGCACTTCAAGAAAAATATTAGGTCTCACTTGGTCATAGTATTCCTTCCTTGCTTGTCTTGCCAAGTCTTTATAAGAACATGTCAGTTTAAAAGATTAAATTAGACGTGACTGGCTACCTTCTGTACCTCATCCTATGCCACACCCAATTTTCCCTATGTTTTTTCTTCTCCACTCCCATATTTATCTGCCTTTTTTGTGTTTGAGACATGGAACAACATAGACTAGGTTCCATGGTTATGCATGGCCAGAAACATGGCTTATTAAAGCCATACTTAAGGCATTTACTGTCTTAAGGGTAAAATGCATGGATAACCTACACTCCAGAGCAAAAATTATTTCGATACAGCACTCCCACAATAAAATGTCCCTTCATTCTCATTCTTGCTCCATTACAACCATTCAAGTCATATTATAGATTATTATCTCGTAACAAACTACACCAAATGCATAGTAAAAGGTATGAGGCAAGTCTATGGAGTAACATGTGGTAAAACAAACCACACCACAATCTTCAGAAACTTCAAGTTCCTTGAAGCCACTACGAGCACCAGTCTCCAGATCAAATATTGGCACTTTTGTTCTTCGACCATGCCTTACGTCATCAATATTCTGAAAAAGTAAATGATGAAAATATTTGAGCTACTGCACACAATGTAGATCACTTCTGTTAAGAACAGAATCTAAAACATATCAAGTGAATTCAATTATGCCTTCTCATGTGGCCAAGTGTCTGCAATTCTCGCCAAGAAACATGCAAGTTCAGTTTTACCATTCATACCCAACCACACGGAAGAACACTTACTATTTTTATTAATGTCATTGTGCCTCTCATGCGAAAAAATGATTGAACAACAGGAAAGCAGATCTTCAGAAAAAGCCAAACTATTATTACACACTCATAAGTCGTATGATTTATAGAACGTATGCCATGTTTGAGGTCTCAATGCAATCGTAGGCCAATGACAATAAACAGAACTTCACAATTACAACATCCAGGGAAACGAGACACACTAAGAGAATGCATGCTCAATGCACCTATCCCCAGAAGTCCAAATCCTTTGGCTGATAAACAATAAAAGATCTTCCAGCAGGACAATCTAAATCACAGAGAATGTGAACTCTTACTCTAGTAAATAAAACCGCAAGGGACTAGGATTCTAACATAAAAGGACTACTTTCTAAACAGAAATCTAAAGAAATTCACTGCCAACACAGTTTTTCACAAAACACATTTCTTCTCCCTAATTTAAAACATCTTAAGAAACAAAAATAATCATAGCATCGGCAGACAGAAATATTACTCAAAACACAATGCAACTTTGTCATGGATCAAGAAAAAACAGTGCCCAAATTTAAAGTGTTAAGAATGGTGATTGCATTGATTATTATGAGGAAAATATTAGTAATTTACCCAATGTTTTTTTTTCTTTGACGATTATTAAACAGCTTCAACAGTTTCAATCTGGAAAATTTTCCCGTCAATCAAAAACTTGATAGTTAAAGGGGTGTAAATCAAAATTTAAGTTAGGTGTCTACATCCGAATGATGATAGTTCAAGGGGTCTCCATATATTTCCAGCATAAAAAATTGATGAGCAGGTAAACAAATATTTCTGGTCAACCACATTTTAATGAGTTCTGTTGGATGCTGGATCATATTTCAATTGGTCATAAAGGTCAATTAATGTTCCTTACCTTTGAAAGCAAAGACAAGTCAAGAGTGCTGAAATCATCATACTTGAAATCCTTCACATGTTCAGATTTAAAATAGCTTTCAAGGGAGACTACTTCACAACCAACAATGTTAGCCATCTTATGGGCCATACTAGTTTTGCCAGAGCCACTTGGCCCCCCTGCAACAATAAGATAACCCAAAAAGGAAATGTATATGTAATTACACAGAATTTGCAAATTAGGAGAAGTAAACAGGGAATAAATATCACTTTTAGGGAGAAGAAATGCGGTGAATAGTGAATAAAAACTGCTTGTGGGAGGAACAAGACAAACTAAATTGGATTTTACATGAGACAAAAACTCTTCAAATATGTAAAAACCATAGGCATGCCTTTATGCATTCATGCAAATGTCCACACAGGCTTGTCCCAAGTACCTTTAATCTTCACTCAACAATATAAAGGTATAATCTAACCACATGCAAGCACAAATATTTCGCTACTACCAAACTACAAAATAGACTGTTGCCCCCAACCATGACCAAGTTGGAAAACAATCTAGAGAATAGGAGACCAAAATTTTGGATTTAGGCTCATCATCCGATGAAATGTAGGTTAAAAAGATCCTAATTGGGCCAAGGCAGTGCTGTCTCCAAAAACAAAAGAAAGTTAAAGAAACTATAAGGGATGGGAGAAGGTATCTTTCATGTCAATAATGCAATGAACATAATATAATCTGTCGGTTTATGTGTCAGTAATGAAATGTAATTTTTCTTTTTCTATGGAGTATTTCTAGAAGACCTGTAGCTTAGTTGGAAAGTTTAAAATCTCCAAAAGGGAAGCACTGGAAAAACAGGAGGGTTGTGAATGGGAAACAACGAATAGGAGTCAGTGGTAGGGAATTAAAGACAACTAAATCATGCACTTAAGCAAATAAATTCCAAACTTGAATAAAACATGAATCAATTCTGACAACCACACCACTCAAGCAAGACATGGCAGCTGACAAGTGCAGTTTTGGGCAAATGTGTATGTGGCCACCAACTCGCATGCCTGATGTGTGCATGAGCAAGAGAAAGTGTCTACAAATTTTAAGCATGTATTACCAATTCCAACTATTACAGGAGGACCCTTATTCTCCAGCAAAGCCTGAAAAATCAGTAAAATATTACATTAGCTTTTTCCTGAAGGCATATACCAGTAAGCTTCTCACACATTGATGTATAAATGCTACTCTCTACCATGATTGCTTAGAGAAACCATTTCAAAATCCTCACCTGTATAGCTTGGACAGCAAGAAGCAACCCTCTATCCAAATCGTATGAATCAGGCATTGGAGCAAGCTTCATGGTGTCCCTGGAAGACCGAGAATCTGTGGTTGCTTCATAAGAGAAGTCTAAACAAGAATGCACAGATCGCACTTTCCCAATATGACTGATCAATTAGAATAAATAACAGAGAATAATTGATATTCCAGGTACCAAACACTTACCTATAACTACACCACCAGCACGAGAAGTCTCTGAAGAAATAAAATGCCATGTTGCTATCACAGGTTCCATTTTGGACTTTGTTGGGGACCGAGTCCATGGCTGAGATAGATCCTCAAGTCGCGTAACAAAGTTTGGAGAGGTGCGGATTGGCCTTGGGGCAGCAAGCACCCTTTCTTGATGACCAGTCACAGAAGCACTAGACAAAGGTGGTGGTGTATTGAGACGTGGTACACCTGAAAGTGAAGTTAGCTAATTGGTGAGAGCAATAACTAAAACCAACCCCACAAATAACATGTAAACAAATGAAATCAGACCAATGATTTTGTCAGCACCTTTTCTCTCAAGAATCATCTCAAGATATGACTTAGTGATCCATGGTCCACCAATACCAATCCTCACTGCTTCTGCTCCAACAGTCTAAAAACAGAAAAATAGCAGAAGTTAAATGTAACTATTATCAACAAGTCTTTCAATGTCCATGCAAGGACCAAGCATGTTTGTGGTTATCAAGAACTTCAATGGTAAGGGAAGATCTTTCCTAACCTCTAGCAAACAAAACACAAAGGTATGCATGTGAGCATTTATGAAAAAAGAAGATGAAATTAAGTAAAGGAAACTTGCACTAACAGAGAAACAGCACCGGGTTTAGCCTATTGAATTACAAATTAGTCATAAAGATCTCATGATAACAATTGAAATAATAATAATGCTGAGCAGAATAAATTGCTGATATCCACATGCAACAGATCCTTAAACAGTCATATTAAGAATTTAAAAAGGCCTTTTTCCTTCATTTAGCTGGAACAACATGCAAAATTTAAGGCATCATGCAGAAACATGTGCACAGCCACCATTTCATAATTTATCTGTTACTAGCCATGGTTCTTTCGCATGCCAACAAACACAAAAAAACAAGGAGTACCACTATCATGCAACCCTCTTGCCATGTTGAACAGTGGACTCCAAGACTATATATGTATAAAGCATATGCTGAAAAAATACTTTGGAGACCTAGTCTTTCCTCAAAAAGAAAGAAAAAGTACTATATTAGGTTCTTGTTTCTTTCTTTCTGTCTATGTACACATACCCATGTGGGTGTATGCATGTGTGTACATGCATACATGTGATATGTAAGAAGCCTACATGTTTCCCCCAAAATGCACACCATTAGGTAAGGACACCACTGATAACAAATACTACTATACCATAGCAATACCTTTTCACTTTACAATATTTCTAAGTCCAACAAAAATTTCCAACCTAAGAATATAATCCTTTTCTATTTCAAGTATGTAATGATTATTTTGTATTCATCATCAGGTTCCTAGCTCAAAGCATAAGAAAGCTGCATAAAAATTTAAAAAACGGAGTGAGATTTGAAAGGTTCCTGGATTTTCTCTTAACAAGAAAGATAAAAACATACTTTTCTATTCATGCCTCTCAGCACCAAGAATGTCTCGCCAAGAGTATCGATAGTCTCTAGTGACAGTGATATATTGCCACTACTGATGGATGTAGATGCCCGTTTATAGCTGACTACAACAGTGTACCCCAAGGCCAGCAACCCGCCAAGTGTCATTCTTCCAACCTGCCTCGTTATTGAACAATAAAATAGGTGGTACTATAATCTAATTTTCACTTGTTTTGGGTGGAAACAATTCCAATCACAAGATAATGCTTGCCTAATTCTAAAAAACCAAGAAAGTTAAGAATAAAAACATGCAACCTCAGATACCACACCAATGAACCAAATTAGCAATAAAGAAATCGATTATTCCCCAAATCATTTGGAAATAATGCACATAATAATCACCTGATAACAGCTTCAATAATAAGATAACAGGATCTGTAGAATGAAATAAGCACATGCATCCTAGGCCAAGGAACATTATTCACATAGAAATTGCCAAAATGATGCAAATCTCATGCAAAAGGTTAATGAAGGCCAAATACCCTAAAGAAAGTAAATTGTCCCCTCATTATTTTATAGTGCGCTTTTATTTGTTTGACTAAGAGAAAGAATTGCAGAATACCACAACTATGGTTTTAGTCAGCTTTGAAGACAATCACACAAGCAGCTTTAGGTCTTTTGTTGAGTGATAAACCCAATCAGAAGGGGGAGACCCGGGAAGCATTCACTTCACAAAATACTGTTTGTCTTCCCATAGCTACATACCAGGCAATCTCCACCAAGCAGGATAGGATGTATTACTTTAATTGAGTATAGCATTTATGTAGCTAGTTAAACTATCAAGTGTGTCGTAGTAAACTAAACTTGTTCAATTAATCATTTGGAACCAATAAACATAAAGTCAACTTCCAACAACTGAGCATTGGGACCCTTTCACTTATGTCCACAGTGAGGAACTTCCACCATAATTTCAATGCAACAGCCAGAAGTCCCTATATCTATCTAGAAAGTGATGTGTTAAATTATTTCCCTAAAACATATATAGAATTACACCCATGCAGAATGTTTAGCAGCATGACCCATCTTGTGGAGTAACTATAAGCTAGTCTGAGTCTACCATGTGACCATACACTAAACCAATTAGTGTCTAGCATATCAGCTTTAGGTCCCAGATTTTGTCTGCTACTTCAGCATTAGTTTAATCCACCGCATAGGATGCAAACCAGGTACACCGAATAATTTTCTTATCTAATGCTATATTTATAAATGCATTTGCTATGTCTACATTTATGCCATAACAATAAAGTATAATCAAGGAATGCTCACCTCAAACTCAGCTTTTGGCCTGATAATGAAATTTTTGTCTACAATCCTCTGGTCCCCAAGTGACAGATAATATCTAATACCAGATTGTCGCACCTTTATCCAATCAGTTATTCTTGCCTCTTCGCTTGCTGAAGGAGGCCTAAGGTACATCTCAATAAAGCTGGAGCAAGATGAAGTAGTAATTACAGTTATTTATAATCAAATATCAAAGAAAAAACTTTTAAGTGATTATCCCTTGCAATTAAATTGGAAAAGCAGCTTGAACAGGGAGGAACCACTTGCTTGTTTTTTTCTGTTTCGGTTCCTTGTAAACCATAAGCAGAATGCCCATCTGGAGACTGTCACAGCAGTTTCAAGTTATGCTATCTTAATAAAAGTGCACGAGGGATGAATTGAATCCAAAGCTGAATAACAAGCAAAAAAACAGAGAAAAGGAAAACAAGCAAACCAGAGGCCACGACCTATAATACAAGTGAAGAGAGCTCCAAAGAAATATTTGAATACACAAGCATTGTTAACTAAAATAAAACATGTACCACCTAGCAACACTTCTAATTAGACACTTGTTTGTACTTTGGCAATGTCAATACCAAAACGCAGCTTACTTTGTTTCATTTCATATTTAGATGGATTTGTTTCTGACTGTCTAATAATCTTCTTTTCAACAAAATATTTATCATAGCTCTTGCAGGATCCCATGTTAAGCCCTAGTTAAGCATCCTAGATTACTGTTCAAGATAGCAGCAAGCCTGATTCATGACTAAACAAGATTCAAGGCAGTGATAGAGTAATTGAAACCACCACAAGCCCAAATGATTCTCTCTGTATATTTTACCAGATGAGAAGCAAGATAGAGACATAAATGAGGAAGAGGATGTTGATGAGTACAGGAAGAACAAGACAAAAAAAACATTCCATCATCCCACCTCCAATAATATGCCAATATTAATCTCAATGAACCAGAAAATTGTTACTGTTATGGGGATATGAAAGAAATATTCTAGGGAGGTGTGATTTGGAGTTTCTAGATGGAGAAGAATGCTAATTAAGAACAAGCATCCCTCAAAGATATTGCTGAGGAATGGGCCAATTTCTCAGCCCCTTTGTGCTGTTCTGATCCTAGATCTCTTAACAGATTTTGTTCAGATGATACTTATTTTCAGCCCCTTTTGCACCATTCATTCACTGGGAGTTCTTGATCTCCTTTATTTTCCTGGACTTGCAGTCTTCATTTCCCTCAACCAAGTCCCTCAAATGGAGATTACACAACAGTTTGACAATTGTCATTAAGGTCATTTGCATAAAGCAGTCTAATACAGCTACAATGAATAGCATGAAAAGAAAGAAAAAGAGCACTACTCAGTTATGCAAATAAAAGAGATACTAGTTTAACAAGAAGCTAGGGGACACGTGCAAACCTCACTTCTGCATTTCAGCTTGTAAATTGCTTCTCTAAATGATGAGACAAAGCTGTTGTTTATTCTAATCTGCAGAATGAGACCTAAATCTAAGGAACCAGAATTAAAGAGCAACAAAAGCAAGCAAATAGAATGAGCAACCTGTGCATGATGAAGATCCGGCTCAATGTGTTTTCTAAACAATGGGAAAATGCTGTCAATAAGGATATCCAGCGAACAAGAATCTCCAATATCATATTGAACTTTGGAAAGAAGGCTAAAATGGACTCCACCAACCTAATGATCAACCATGTTTGAAAAATGATCTCCACATTTAAAAAAAAAATGAAAAAAGGGCCAACATGTTAAAGGAAAAATATAACTCCAGTTACCACAGCAACCCGAATGTCCAGCAAGGACCGCAATCTTGCATGCAGAGCATAGGTACCATCAACAATTACCTGAAAACAAATTAATCGAAATGAATTCTGCTAAAGGCAAAAACAACATCATACTAAGCCATTTAACTGGCTTACCACTCCAGATGAAGCACTCTTTATTGCTTGTGAACCAACGCGTCTCTTTTGTTGGTAATCAAATACTGGTATCAAAATATCTTTACCTTTCGTCAAATCCTATTTAACATAAACGCACATTAAGGGATGTATAGTACACAAACCACTGTAGATAATGTGCAAGCATGGAAATTGAAACGAGTAGCTACATTTAAAAAAAAAAAAAACCCTACAAAAATCAATGTAGCTGAACACCCAATGGAATGAGATGCAGATACAAACCTCAAGGTTTTGGACTAATGCATCAAAATCAATTGAATCCAACTCATTCCCATCATCAACTCCATTGCGATAATTCTCCATTGATATAACTATACAGCCAATGACAGACGCTACCTTCTCTGCCAAGCTTTATGGACCATCAAACAAATGCAAAAAATAAATAATAAATAAAATAAATCAGAAATTATCAATATCAACAACAGCACTTCTTTTAGATTCTTCCCAATTTTTCCTCAATATACATGTACAAGACAATTACCTTGTTTTGCCTGAACCACTAGGACCACCAATTCCAACAGTAACAATACCCTCCTTTTTCTCCCTGAGTTCTTGTATAGATTTCACTAACAAGTAATACCCATGATCAAAAGACTGCACAAATTTCAACCCACTAATCAATTAGTATTTCCTCTCCACCAGTTAAAAAAAAAAAAAAAAAGAACATAATTTATAAGCACTCTCAAGGCTGACATAAAGATACATTTTTGCATTACTAATTCTGCACAAGCTCATTTTCTTAGTATTTTCCTTTTTATTTTCTTTTTCCTTTTGTGGGTTCAATGGAAGGGTTGGTGAAAGAAGCATCTTTCAACCCTTTACCGCTCTGCCGGATAACATAAAGGTACAAATTCCTCAATAAACCAAGAAAAAAAAACAAAAACAAAAAGATACAACTTTCACATAAAAAATCAAGAATTCACAAAGATACTGTCACCTCAAAACCAACAAAAAAAAAATAAAGAAGGCAGGTAAGGAGTAATAATAAGTACCACATGGAGAGGAAGGGACTGGAGGATGGAAGAAGATGAGGGTTGTTGCTGGCGCCCTCCTTCTCGGAAAACTCGCTGAACCACTTCATCATCCATTCTCTTTTTTCTTTTCCTTCTTATACTTTTCTCTCTACCCAAACAACAATTTTACCGGTAACCAAACAACGAGGACAACAATAAAAATCAACGTCAAAGCCAATAATTTTATACCATTTCAATCAAAAAAAAAAAAAAAAACCCAACAGAAAAATACTTTTTTTTTTTCCTCTTTTTATTTCTCTTTCTTTCTTTACCCCTTTTTTAAGGATTGTGGCAGAGGGAGAGAGGGAGAGAGAGAGAGAGAGGATTAAACGGACAGAATCAGAAGGCTTACTTCTAGTGGTGTGTTTCTGTTTTTGTCTTTTCTGTGTTTCTTACTCATTTATGTCTTGCTTGCTCGTGCACGCTCCCGCCTGTTTTTCCGTTTTTTCCTTCTTTTTTTTTCTTCTAAGTTTTTTTTAAAAAAAAAATTTCTTCATTTTTTCTTCTAATGTTCTGTTTTGATTTATTTTTATATGTATTGAGAATGGTTTTTCAAAGTCCATAATGTTTTTGTTTCATTTTGGATGACCACAGAACAAAAATTAAAAACACACAAAAAGATTCTAATTTGTCGTTCTTGAAAACTGGAAGTCGAAGCTACTTTTCCAATATTAATGATTTAATATTGATCATAATATATTTGTAAAAAAATATAAATTTTACTAAAAATAATAATAATCTAATTTTAAAATTTATATTGAAATACATTGTTTATTAACACTAAGACCAACAAAAAGAGACCAATTATATTAGTCTTTAATTTAGATATTTGATGATTAATATATTATTAATACATTTTTTTGTAAATTTTATTTCTTAATGAGTTTATGAAAATTGAATTTGAGAAGAATGTTCCTTAAAATAACTGTATACCTTGTATAGTCTTTTGACCAATAAAAAAATAGAATGTTAGATAATAATTCGTATAATCAATTTAAATTAAATTTAGGATTAAAAAATTAAGTTGAGTTGAACCCTTTTTTTTTTCTTTCTTAATACTAATAAATAATTAAAAAAATCATGTCAGATTGGCTAATAAGTTTACCATTACTTATTTTTTTAGTTCATGAGAAAATATATTGAGTCTTAAATAATTAATAAATATTTTATTTATAAATCTTACATTTCAAATATTTGAATTTAAAATTTTTAAAATGCATATTTAAACTCTTAGTTATTAAAGTGTTTTTATATTACCTTTTTTTTGTATACTGTTCCTTTATGACTTTAACTTGTTAACTTTGATTATGAATTTTTTAATAGACATACTTGGTCTCTGTAAAATTATTTAATTTTGATTAGTATTAAAAAAAAACTTATAACAGACTATGTGACAGGTGTGAAAGCTGCTATAAAACGCTAAGGTTATGTTATCTAATTTTTTATTACTGGAAAAATAATATATATATATACACAACAAATGTAGCTTTAACAATTGTGAGGTGAGAGTTTTTCTGCACTGCTAACTCCTTGAGTTGGAATTGAAAGTACCCAAAAACAAATTTAAAATAATAATAATAATGAAAAAAAAAAAAAACACAACAAAAGTAGAAAGTAATCACAAGGGTGAAAATAAAAAATTTCTTACAAATTAGCTTTGGTTTAGTGGTAGTACTTAAAGTTATTCCTCAGAGTCAAAATAAATTGGAATATTAATGTGGGAGGTAATATATATATATATATATTAATTACACCTCACTTAAATCTTTCTTAACATGTAAGTTTTGTATATATTTGTAGCTTTCCGCGTGATGGGAATTTTAAATTCCATGTTGTAAGAGTAGATGTCTGTTTAAATGTTCTATATTGTCATCCACAGTATGCATGATGTCGACAATGAAAACTAAAATGTATGAGGATGATAAGATATCATAATAAATAGCATTAATTAATAAACCCTAAACGCTGCTTTGGCATCAGTTGCAATACTGCACCAGTTCAATACGCACCAACCGAGCCAAATGATCCATTTTGGTGTCAATGCCAACCAAAAGTCACCACCTGTGACATAGCCGCCCATTTGCTAGATGTGTTCATGATCCATCAAGGGTCCATTGTGTGCCACTTCCTGCCCAGTGCAGGCCAAGTTCGAGTCCATCTCCTCAATGATATAAAGCCCACTTATCGAACCACACTAATTAATTAAGGAATTGTGATCCCCCTGATGTGATATATTACATATGCTATATGTGTTCCAGCAATGTATACCCACTTACCTGTTTCTTATTCAATAAAGTAGGTATTTAGATTAGCTTTCTTTGACTAAACTCGTGTTAGCAAAATATATCAAAATAAATTAAAAATTGGATTAAAATTATGTATTTTAGAAATAATACAATGTAACAAATTTGAATTAAAATTTATTTATGAAAATAATAATAATTTGAATTATGTATAAGTATTATTTTTAAAAATAATTTTATTCACATAAAAAATTATTATAATTTAACAAGTTACAATAACTGTTTTCTTAAAATATGATAAATTTTTTCATGGATATATACTCTACAAAAAAATTAAATAAATAAATAAATTTTGAAGTAAATGATTAGTCCACTTTACAAGGTAATAAACAAGCAAAATAATATTTTTATTTTTAATATGATATTAAAGTTTTTAAAAATATATTTATTTTCAACAACTTATGCTCATGTATTTTATAAATAATGCATAAAACTTAGTCTAATTAAAGAACATAAGCATGGTCTTTACCACATTGATGATTGATCCACAGCATCCAAATTCATTCGTTGGATTAGAGTCCAGAGATGGCCTATAGTATACACTTATCTATTGACTTTGCAATGCATCTAAAAAAAAAATATCTCTAGTTCTAATCAATAGACATATTTGGTGAACTAATTTTCACTTTTAATAATTTATTAATTAAATTTAAAATTAAAACATATATCAAATATTAGTATATTCCTTTTTTTTTCAAATCAATTCAATTAAAAATAACTCTTTACCATATCAAAAAGTTATGAAACTTACAAATTTAAATAGTTAAATAAAACTTCAATGATAATGTACATATCAAACACTAACACTTACAAATTGAACTTAATTTATTATGTTAACAAGTGCCCGTCCACAAAAAGTTGCAGCAAAGAGAAGCACAGATGCAACAATAGTATTTTGGTAGATGGACATATCCACCTAGGATGTAGGATAGGCTTCATTCTATATAGTATGCAATTATTCTGACCTGACGGCTTGTAAGAGCAGCATGCTTGGGAACAGTTACAATCCTCTTTGCATGCGTAAGCTTGCGTAGCTTCTTGCGTTTGCAATCGATTGTTAAGTGTCAAGTAACGTCCCAGATGTGTTCGTGGGGTTATGATGTAACCATTGACCATTATAGATTTTGAGTAGGGGAATTGATTTAAGTAATTTACAAAAGTGACAGTTATAAATAGTCATACCAAAATTGCATATTATATATAAATTATTTATATAATGTAAACTATTTGATATAAAGTATATATATATATATATATATATATATATTATATTTCGTAGATATTTAAATATTTCTTCTAAATGGATCTTGGGATCCATTTTGAGTCATTTTGTTTGACATCTAATCAGTAGACCCATAGGGATATCACAATCTGTTTAGTTATTTCGAAGTATAATGGCCAATTAGTCTATGCATATCTCCTAATCCTTCTTTTTTTGTTTTTTTTTATCCAAGTCGAAGCTTATTGGTGGCTTTATAGTCACGAGCAACTATCTTATTGTTGTCAAATTAACTTTAACTCAATGATATCAAAGTCGCTCATATGACAGAAGTTCCAAATCTTCAATCACAAACAATTTTACTTTATAGACCATTAAATCTATATGTGTATGTTTTTGTATGCATAGGGCAAAGACTGATTAGAACAAACTATTTTATTTATTTATTTATTTTGTTGTTGTTGTTGTCAAATTAACTTCAATTCAATGATATCATAGTCATTCATTTCAAATTTTCAATCGCCAATGATTTTATTTTATAAACCATTAAATGTATAAATGGAAGCTTCTTCTTTTTTTTTTTTTATATTAATGCATAAGACAAAGACTAATTAGAACAAACTATGTTTGAAGGAAGGAACAAAAAAATTGCCTCTCTCCTCCCAACAGCAGCCTATGAAAATGTGTAAAAGGAAACTCATCTTTAGTATTAGTGGCATCCAATCTCATAAATAAATAAAAAAAGAAAAAAAGAAATATAATTAGGTTTAATTTATAATGTAAACTATTTGATATAAAGTTATAATATATATATATATATAATATATATATATTTATATTTCGTAGATATTTAAATATTTCTTCTAAATGGATCTTGGGATCCATTTTGAGTCATTTTGTTTGACATCTAATCAGTAGACCCATAGGGATATCACAATCTGTTTAGTTATTTAGAGTATAATGGCAATTAGTCTATGCATATCTCCTAATCCTTTTTTTTTTTTTTTTTTTTTATCCAAGTCGAAGCTTATTGGGGGCTTTATAGTCACGAGCAACTATCTTATTGTTGTCAAATTAACTTTAACTCAATGATATCAAAGTCGTTCATATGACAGAAGTTCCAAATCTTCAATCACTAACAATTTTACTTTATAGACCATTAAATGTATATGTGTATGTTTTTGTATGCATAGGGCAAAGACTGATTAGAACAAACTATTTTATTTATTTTATTTATTTTGTTGTTGTTGTTGTCAAATTAACTTCAATTCAATGATATCATAGTCATTCATATGACTGAAGTTTCAAAA